>BQNB010017355.1:2897-68832 GCA_026074375.1 Tanacetum coccineum | reverse complement strand
GTACATATGTAATGTTGATTTAGATGCACTACCTAATTTGTAGAAACCCAAAGGCATATTTCCAATTCATTTGGTGCAACAACGCGAAACTTCACCACTCCCCTGGTTAGTGCTACTATGATTGGACAATCCTTTTAATTAAAAGGCATGATTCCTTTAAAATTCATTTGTGGCTTTGGGATTATGATTCACAGCAAGTATAGAATACTTTTAATTAAAAGTCAGGATTCGGGTCAAAGTATTCTATACTTGCTGTGACGGTGTATTTGAGCTCGATCGAATCCTAAAACGATGAATACAAAAAAGGCGGGTTTTTTATATTTAAAGCCAAACAATGTTGTTTAGGGGGTGTTTGTTTCGGCATAAATAACCGGCTTATGGCTTATTTGGCTTTGGGATTATGATTCATAAACTCACTTTCGTATACATAATCTCACCAAAAAGATACCAAAAAAGAGTAATTCTTATTTACCTGATCATATGCATCATCTCTCATATCTCATTTTTTTCTTCATCTTCATCTTCATCTCCATCCCCTAAAACTCGAAACAACAAAATAAAACCAACTTTAATACTTATACTTGAGCAAGATATGTTCTTGGGTGCAAACTTAATCAGACAGTGGGAAAAACCTAGTTATTTGTAGCACCAAAACACAATAAACATAAAAACAGTTTCAATTTTCCAAACCAAAATACACTTTATTATATAAAACTAAAAATCAATAAAACATAATTACCTTGAATTGAAACCATAATGTTAAACACATTCAAAACTCCATGTGTACCCTAATCTCACTTCATGTTCCTCCTTCTCCTGTTACATAAATATAGCAACGAACAAAATATTTATCATCAATTTAGATATGATTATTAATAGCAAAAGAACTTATAGGAAAATTGATTGCCCATCCGTAACCTCCTCACGATGATGGACTTTCATTGCTCCTCACCAATCGCCAAAAAGCTTAGATTAATTGGTTCCCTGGATTTGAGAGAGATGTGGGAGGCGGTGGATTTGAGACAACTGTCTGTTTAGATTCTTCATTACCCACATTTCTAATTTTTGTAAGCCAAACCCCACATTATATCCGAATCCAACATTATATAAAAGTCGATAACTTTATAAAAATGTGAAGCTAAATACTCATGTGAAGCACAATGAAAGAATCAGATATGAAAGCGCATTGTACGAAGTGTCTATGTCACGGTACATGAGGCCAAGATAGGCCAACAATCGACAAAGAGGATGCATCCGCCATGGCTGCAACCGTAATAAGTTGCCCCGCCAAGATACGAACAATCTCAGCTTTATCGAGGCCTTTCACAGTCACAACGGCCTCTTACAACAGCTATTACCGTCGTTCTAGTCGCACAGAAATCGCAAACAACATATAAGTATTACAACCGATATTACCATTGTTCTAAATCCATGGTCTGTGTGCTATCAAAATCAAAAGTTCAAACAATCAAAAGTCTAAATGAGGCTCAGATAGGCTAACAATCGAAGAAACAGGATCCATCCGCCATGGCTGCAACTGTAATGAGTTGCCTTGCCAAGACGCGGATAATCTCAATTGCATCGAAGCCTTTCATACTCATCACAGCCTCCCACAACTGATATCACCACCATTTTAATTGCATTGGCAAGATGTGAGACCGTGCACACATGGAAGCCTCACAAAAATGAGCTACGAATCTGCCCCGCCAAGCATCTAGTTAAACCTATTAAAATTTGTAACAGCCTTGCAAAAATAGTCGCCTCGTCTAAAAAAGACCAAGAACACAATATAGTAAGAGTATTATAATCCCTTGTATCCGAGATTCGGTTGTCACATCATGAAACCAAACATCATCTTAAAAAACAAAGCCTCGTGAAAACTAAAAAAGTTAACATCCAAACCAATAGTTTGCTCCACCAAAACGGTGGCACCTACCACCAACCACCAAAACTGAAAACAAATACAATTAACTGTTCACTCTCAACCTAACCCCCCAATATAATTTAGGCAAAACATATTTGAAGAAATTTGTTAATGAACAAAGAATCAAACAAAAGATGTACCGATGGAGAGGAAGGAGAAGATATTGAGATAAGATCAAGTAGCTTTCATCGAAACCATATCAAAACGCAAACCACATATGCGAGATGAAAAACACCTAAAACCTAACACAAATAAATCCATGATTTCTTCCTTCAGAATCCAAATCATCTGCATGCGATCTAAGATGATCAACCCAAGCCAACAAACACCAACGTCACCAACCGACCACCAACACCACACACACATAAACGGTGGCAATGAAGAGGTCGGCGACATCGAAGGGAGTTATGGCAACAAAAGAGACATGAATCCCTAACCAACCCTCATTCAATCAAACCGGATCAGTAGTACTTGCGTTAGAGAGAGAGAACACCATTTTAGAGTGAGAAACAGATTGAAGAGAGAGAGAGACAGATGGAGTGTTATTACATAATGGATTTAACACGCGTCAGAATGGGAAGAGTCGGGTAGGACCCAGGTCAATGACCGGTAGGAGTGCATTAAATGGGAGCCTTGGGGAAACGATCTCCCTCTTTAATATATAAGTATAATACATGAACTCTTGCCATGAAATAGCGATTTTCAACCCTTTCTTTCCATTTTGATCAAGCTCTACTACTTTATAAAGTCCATTGCTCGACACGAGTTTATTTTTTAATTAGAAATGTACATATGATTTGAGAGTTTGTCTTATTATTAATATGATGAAAAAATCCAAAATACTCTCATCTTTTATATTATTTACCACTTACCTCATCTATCTTTATAACCATCATCTTTATTTCCAGATTCTGGCGACACCACCACCGCTCGACTGCTCCACTACCGCTGAATAGTATCTAAAATAAAACGTATACACTAAACTAGTTTACAACATTTGGATTATGGCAAATGCAAATGAAACTATAAGCCCAATACCAGCTTCATATTCGTCCATTTTCAGCTCATATTTTCACTCCTAAATTAAAGATATATAAGATTTATCCCATTTAGTCAGAATCCCTAATTTACATCACATGATCACAACAACTTACGCCTCTTTTTTCTTCTTCCACATATTTTCTTTTATTCTTACATAACAACTCACCTACTCCTATTCTTTGTACCCCTCTTCAATCGAAATCAGCAAGCGTCCTTTTTAATTCTGCTTTTGTATATTGAATATCAAAGATCTTCCCTTGATTTCCTACGACAAAAAAAAAACGAATTAAAAACATTGAATGAACCCAATACCTTATTGTGTTCTCTTAACACAGTCACAACCGAAGATAGAACAAAGAAACTTGTTAAACGACTTCAATATCTTTTGATAGGTCACAAGTAGGTTTTATTTTGATTGCCTGTTTTGTTTCAAGATCAATGATGAGTGTTAGATTGATCTTTAAAGATCGTTTACATTTAAAGTTAAAACCAGTGTTCTAAAAGTTTTGCCTTGCCGGTGTCAAGGCATCGCTAAGGCGTGAGGCGTAGCCTCCACGTTATGAAATGGATCAAGGCGCCGACTCTAGGCGTGGCGTGAGATGAGGCGTGAAAAGGCGCGGTAAGGCGTGAGACGTGGCGAGCCTTTTATATCCAACTTCGATAAAAAAAAATCTTCAAAATGAAGTGTATTACATGTAAGGTACTCTACTTTGATTATGCGTTTAGTATACCAAACTTTTTTTTCGCAATGTAAGACTACCAACGGGTTTTCAAGTCAATTAGTCGGTTACTAAATTTTCAGCCGAGCATTTCAGCTACTAGATTTTTCAACAACCCACCACCACCTCCTTCATTTATCACCACCGCCATAACGCACCACCACCGCCTTTAGTTAAAACCACAATCATCACCTTCACCTATCACCAATCCCAGACGGCTGTATGGTGGTGTTGTGAGGGTAGCGGCAGCCAGTGGTAGTTGTCGTGATGGTGGTGTTAGTGCATTATGTTGATAGATGGATGTGGTGGTGATGGAATATGGTTGTCGCGGTGATAAATAAGTGTGGTGGTGGTGATAAAGGAATGTGGTGGTGGTGGTGGGTCACCGGAAAAGGTCGTTGGAAAATTTGGTAACCGGCTAAATGACTTGGAAACCCGTTGGTGGTCTTACATTGCAATAGAAAAAAGTTTAGTGCATTAATTAAGAAGAAAAAAATAGAGTGCCTTAAATTAAAATTGGGTATAAGTTTGGTACACTTTTGTATGATTTGCCCTATATTATATACATTTCATCAAGTTAAACGAATCTTATTAATTCTATCTCCCATACGAGTCAAATTTGTTGCTAGTACTACTTAGATCGGTTTCACTTTAAAATCACTACTGAAACTAATTGGGATGCATCTAAAT
Organism: Tanacetum coccineum; assembly: GCA_026074375.1. Taxonomy (NCBI): domain Eukaryota; kingdom Viridiplantae; phylum Streptophyta; class Magnoliopsida; order Asterales; family Asteraceae; genus Tanacetum; species Tanacetum coccineum. The sequence goes on along the minus strand of BQNB010017355.1, from coordinate 64,458 downwards.
GATTAAAATTACATCTAATTCAAATCAATTCATCTCAAATGTTTGATTATAGTTATTTCTCAATTTTTTTGTAACACCCTCAAATCCGGGTAGCAGCGGAATGTTGAATATCCGAGGGCGTTACTTCATAGATCAATAGCACAAAATATGAGAACGACCACTAAACGTGTCGTTTAAAAAGATACATAGAATTTAACAAAATGCTTGTTCATTACATAAGCTCATGGCTTCAAATTGTTCGACAATATAAGTAAAGATTTTGATTTATAACAAATGTTCCTAAAATGTAATACGCCCAAATCTTTAGTACAGACTCTATCCAAAGAGTGACCCCCAATGTATCTGAGCACCCCGTGCCTTATTGACCTGGGAAAAACATGCTTAAAATATCAACATAAAGTTGGTGAATTCATAGGTTTATGTAAATCAATAGTAGGACCGCAAGATTTCCAAGTGTATGATTAAGCAACAAATGCAAACATCATAAAAAGTAATTACGTTTTCCTAAGCTCATGACACTGAAGCTCAACATGTATGAATGCAACAAATTGCCAATAATGCCCATGAATGATGTTCTAACCCGAAACATCCCAAATCCGACATGGTATACGTTCGTTCCCGGTGATAGCTAATCACCCGAACGGGGATTGTCAATCCCAAATAGATCTATTTATAACATTCGCGCTCACAATCCAGTAATTGACAGTTCATGATAAAGGGCTCAGTGGGTTATCGCTACTTAGGCAAACACGTAATCATTGTATAAAATGTACACTTGCGTCCAATTTGTAAAACAAGCATGTTCTCACCCCAAAGATGTAAATCATTTAAGAAATTGTAAAACATGGGGCTATGAACTCACCTTAGTAAGTAGTCCTCTGTGAATGATAATAGATATCCAAGTATGAATCACACCGTCAAATACCTAAGTAAATACGGCCAGTCTTAGTCTACAAATTTAGGCTAAAGACTCAATGTATAAACTACAATAAGTTGCTAGTTTATATATACTGTTATCACTTGTGTGGTGGTGCACATGTTTAATGTATTTGTATTCACTTGATGGCTCTTGGGAAGGTGTACGATTTCATATGTTCTTATATACATATAAACGTTATTATTTATTGAGTCGTACATTAACGTGTATATTATCCGGATATAATTCGTCCGCTTTGTTAAGCGTTTATAAAATCATTTTTGTTTATAAAATACCCTTAGGTTTTCTATAATTACAAAACAGCCCCTGGGTATATAAAATATATACTATTTTACATTTCAAACCCTTAAGTTTTCATAATTACACATTTAGTCCTCCAACTTTACACAATTTACACTTTAGGTCCTTACATGTTTTAAACAGCCCCTAGCATTTCAAATGTTACAAAAACAGTCCCTAACTATAAGGAATCCAGTTTTGACAGTTTTAGCCCCTCTAGTTTGTAATTTACACTTTTAGTCCCTTAACTTTACAAAAATCGCATTTTAAGTCCAATTAAGTTCTAACAAGTGACATTAGGTTTCATTAAGCTCCAATAAGCCATCTTAGCTGGGTCAGCTTATAAATAAGCTCGGATGAGCTTATTTTGGCTTATTGGGCCCGTTAGGGTCCATTAAGCTTTTAAATGGTCCAATCTAGTTCCCAAGGGTACATAAGCTCTCATTTGACTTATATAAGCTCATATGAAACTGTTTGAATGAAAAATAAGCTCGGAGTAGCTTATTTTAGCTTATTGGGCTCGTTGGCCCAACAACCTTAACCGAATGTTAGCAAAAAGGTCCATTAGGGTTCTCTTATTGATTTCAACTTATTTTTCCATACTAATAAGGCTTATTATAGAACTTATAAGCTGTTTCATATGCGTGGCTTATTCATTTAGCAATTTAGCTCGTAAATGGGCTTGTTGGGCCCGATGTGAGCCCGACAAGCGTTTTATAGGTTTGGGCTTAATTCTTTAGGGTCCAATAACCTTCTTAAGTTTATAATAGGCCTTTTAAGCTGTTTGAGCTCACAAATAAGCTGTGGAAGCTTATTTGTGGCTTATGGGCCTTAGAAATCCACGGTAATGGGCTAACGAGCCCATTTAGGATCCGTTTGGTTCTTTTAAAAGGTACAAAGGGTCTATATTGGTTGTTATAAGCTCGTAGGACTCCTGATAAGCTCGTTGAGCTTATTGCCACTTGTGGGCCCCACTGTTGGGCCTGTTGGGCTCGATAGAAGCCCGATAAGGGTTCTAGAGGTTTGGGCTTGATTCCTTAGAGTCCACTAGCTTATCTAGGCTTATTATAATTCTTATAAGCTGCTTAAGCTCACAAATAAGCCGTCCTAGCTTATTTGTGGCTTATGAGTCTTTTGGCCATAGCCAGCTTACTCCTTTTGGGGGTCGTGCCCAACAGTGGACGTTTAGTCCCACTGTGGGTCTAAATGTTTTTTTTTGGGTTTGTGATGTTAAATCATAGTCGATCATTCTTGAGGCTTATTTGTTCGACCTACGGTTCGTGTTTAACACATGCAAGTGTTTAATAAGGTAGTACACCCTTCCCCAAGCCTCGTCATTAAGACTTTCACGTATAGTTTACGTATAGGTTTTCGTGAAATTTGTTTGTAAAGGTTTTTGTTTACGTTGGTGTTCTGTTTGCATCTAACGAATACGTTGATATCTAGTTCATTTTTAAGTCATATTTCACATGTTTTAACATATTCATCACCACACAAGCCCTATACAAGTATTTATACGACATCATTAAGCTATGGTTTCAATTGTTGAACAATATGAAGCCATGAGCTTATGTAACAAACAAGTATTTTGTTAATCTAATGTATCTTTTTCAAATGACACGTTTAGTAGTCGTTCTCAGATCTTGTGCTATTGACCCAATAATGTAACGCTCTCGGATATTCAACATTCCGCTGCATACTCAGATTTGAGGGTGTTACACTTGGCTCGTGCACCTCCCTATGACCTTGTATGAATGCTCTAGTATTGTTTGAGTGTGCGAATAAAGATCAAAGAGGGTGTTTGGTCGCGGTTTGTGATCCGAATGAGAGAAAAGAGTATATGTGTTTCTTGTTTGAGTGAGAGTGTGTTGTAAGAGTGTTAAAATGTCAAGTGTGAGTGTGTATTTATAGACAAGTGCTTAGTTACATGTCTCTTAGTCTCAAACAAACCAAACCGGCCCCTATCTAGGTGGTTTAGTGGTTTCTAGTTAATTACACATTGTTTTTAGCCAAACCACTAAGTACAATCTTTAATTACTAAGTGAATGTACAAGATTTAGCTAGATTATGGGAATCTCATGGATTTTGTGCATATACATGCACTAACCGCGGGTATCAAGGCCAAAGAGGGATCCAAAGAGGTCTTTACCCATTGTGTATTAGCTACTAGGAAACATTAAGTACTATTCTTAATTACATAGAGCTTGTACATGTACTTAGGGATCATAAGGAAGATTTCTAGTTGGTTTATGTGTACATATGTGTATAACCGGCCCCCTTGTGGTCTATATACACAAAATTGATTTATTTTTGTGTTAAGGTAGTAAAAGTGGATATTGGTTTGAGTCTAGGTAAGTCTATGTATTTCCGAGGTGTGTCCAAATGTATTTTATTGCATAACGTAACCCCTTTACGTGACAAATAAAAATAAAATACGCCAAGTTGATAATTATCTTCTTAATAATTATTTATTACTTGGTTGATGCAAACCTTAATTTATTTGACGACCGTTTACATTAATTTATCATTTCTAGTATAAGCGATTTAGTTTAAAAATAAATATTAAAAGTAAACGCGTGTCGGACCAAAATAAATAGTGACGAATAATAGATGTCGTAAAATGACTTGAAATTGAGAAATGTTACAGTCTCCACCCGTTAAAAGAGCTTTGTCCTCAAAGCTTAAGACCTTGTAGTGGATAACGAAGCCCGGTTTGTGAAAAGCTGTGGGTATTTCTTCTTGAACAAATCATCACGTTCCTAGGTGAACTCAAGGCCCCGCCTAGAGTTCCAGTGAACCTTAACCAGTAGTATCCGGCTTTTCTTCAATCGTTTGATCTCCCGTTCCATTATTTTAATGGGCTCTTCCACAAATTGGAGCTTATCGTCAACATGAATTCCTTCTAACGGCATGACTAATGGTTCGTCAGCGTAACATTTCTTCAGATTAGACACATGGAAAGTATGGTGAACTCTGCTCAGCTCTTGAGGAAGTTCCAGCTTGTAGGCAACTTTCCCAACTTTTGCTAACACCTTGAAAGGTCTGACATATCTCGGGTTCAGCTTGCACCGCTTACCGAACCGTACGACCCCTTTCCAAGGTGAGACCTTGAGTATAACTCTGTCCCCAACCACGAACTCCATTGGCTTTCGCTTCCTATCAGCGTAGCTCTTTTTTCGATCCTGAGCAGCTTGCATCCTTTGCTTGATCAGGATGATCTTTTCCGTTGTTTCTTGAATCAATTCCGGACCAGTCAGTTGGGCTTCCCCAACCTCGGCCCAGCACATCGGTGATCGACATTTTCGACCATACAGTGCCTCATAAGGGGCGGCCTTTATGCTAGCGTGATAACTATTGTTGTATGAAAACTCGGCCAATGGAAAATGTTTAACCCAGCCCTTGCCAAAATCGATCACGCAAGCACGTAGCATGTCCTTGAGAGTTTGAATGGTTCTCTTACTTTGGCCGTCAGTTTCTGGATGATACGCAATGCTCATGCTTATATCTGTACCTAAAGCTTTCTGAAATGATTTCCAGAAATTGGATGTGAATCTCCCATCACGATCACAGATAATTAAAGCAGGTATCCCATGTCTTGCCACTATCCTGTTCAAGTACAACCTTGCCAATTTGTCTAATGGGTCATTTTCCCTTATTGGCAAGAAGTGGGCAGATTTTGTAAGTCGATCTACAATCACCCAGATGGTGTCAAAGCCTTGTGACGACCTAGGAAGTTTGGTGATAAAATCCATCATGATATTATCCCACTTCCACTCGGGTATTGCTGGTTGTACTAACATCCCTGATGGCCTTTGGTGTTTGGCCTTGACCCTCGCACATGTTAAGCACTTACTAACATGCGTGGCGATGTTAGCCTTCATGTTTGGCCACTAATATAGTTTCTTCATATCTTGGTATATCTTTTCAGAACCGGGATGGATAGAATATTTTGACTTGTGGGATTCATGCATAACCACGGATCTTAAGTCTCTATAGCAAGGTAACCAACTCCTGCCATGTAAACATAGTGTTCCATTGGCACGTGGTTCCAATCTTTCCTTGGGTATATCCCTTCTGATTATACTGCCTACGTCTTCATTCACAAGATTCTCTGGTTTCTGGGCTTCGATCTAAGCTTCTAATATTCGTTTGGGAAGATCCAAGCCAATTGTCATAACTAAGGCTCGAACCCGCAATGGCTCAATCCGTTCCTTACGGCTCAACGCATCGGCCACTACGTTTGCCTTCCCTGGATGATAACGAATGTCGCAATCGTAATCACTTAACAACTCTAGCCAACGGCGTTGCCTCATGTTAAGCTCCTTCTGATCGAGAATGTGTTATAGGCTTTTATGGTCGGTGAACATGGTGCATCTGGTTTCGTAAAGATAGTGTCTCCATATTTTTAGAGCAAATACCACCGATCCAAGTTCTAAATCATGAGTGGTGTAGTTCTTCTCGTGAACTTTTAGTTGTCGAGAAGCATAAGAAATCACCTTCTCTCTCTGCATCAATACAACGCCTAAGCCTTTGTGTGAAGCATCACAATAGACCACAAAGTCTTCGCTTCCTTCAGGTAAAGCCAGAATTGGCGCACTGCACAACTTCTGCTTTATTAACTGAAAAGCGTTTTCTTCCTTTTCACCCGAGTCGAACTTGATTCCTTTCTGAGTAAGTTTCATCATTGATTTAGCAATCTTCAAAAATCCTTCGATGAACCTTCGATAGTAACTAGCAAGTCCTAAGAATTGACGGATCTCCGTAGGTGTCTTAGGAGACGCCCAATCCTTGATAGACTCTATCTTGGCTGGATCCACATGTATGCCTCTACTATCAATGACATGTCTGAGAAACTGTACCTTCGGAATCTAAAACTCGCATTTTGAAAACTTAGCATACAACTGCTCCTTCTTAAGCAATTCCAAAATTGATTTAAGATGTTCTTCGTGCTCTTTCTCGTCCTTCGAATAAATTAGTATGTCATCAATGAAGACAATTACGAACTTATCCAAGTAAGGCTTGCACACTCGGTTCATGAGGTCCATGAATACCGCAGGTGCGTTTGTCAGTCCGAATGGCATAACCTGGAACTCGTAATGGCCATACCGAGTTCGGAATGTCGTCTTTGGAATGTCTTGCTCTCGTACTCTAAGCTGGTGATATCCTGATCTTAGATCTATCTTCGAATAAATACTGGATCCCTGGAGTTGATCAAATAAATCGTCGATCCTCGGGAGTGGATAACGATTCTTCACTGTCAGTTTATTTAACTCACGGTAGTCGATGCACATCCTGAATGACCCATCCTTCTTTTTTACAAACAACACCGGGGCTCCCCAAGGTAAGGAACTAGGCCTTATGAATCCTTTGTCGGAAAGTTCTTGTAATTGTTCCAATAATTCCTTCATTTTGGATGGAGCCAATCGATACGGTGCTCGAGCTACGGGCGCGGCTCCTGGAATTAAGTCGATTTAGAATTCCACTGGTCGAGCAAGAGGAAGACCTGGCAAGTCCTCAGGAAATACTTCAGGAAAATCTCAGACGATTGGTACGTCTTTTATTTATTTTCCTTCCGACTTGTCCTCCTCTTTCTTGGCAGATATCTGCGCCAAAAAGACCTGGCATCCTTTTGCCATGTACTCTTGAGCTTTTGAACATGAGATAACTGTCAACCGAGATTCTCTCCCGTTGCTACTTTCGTTGCCACAAAAAGTCAAAGTTTCATTCCCATAGGGAACTTGAACAAGTTTCTCATCGCACACGATCACGGCGTGACATCTTCTTAACCAGTCCATACCGATAATGACATCGAAACTACCCAGTTCTACGGGCATTAGATCTATGTTGAACGGATGGTCTAAGAAATTTAAAGTGCAACCTCGTATAATAGTGTCTATCCCGACTAATTTCCCATCAGCTAATTCGACATCATAACAATTTTCTAATGGAGTTGGGGCGATGTTAATCAAGGAACTAAATGCAGTGGATATAAAGCTTCTATCGGCACCAGTGTCGAATAAGATAGATGCATAGTGGTTATTTAAGAGGAACGTACCCGTGACGACATTGGCATCAGGGTTTCCCGATGCATTTCCTCTCTTTTCTGCATTCCCAACTGCATAAACCCAGCCTTGTGCATTCCCATTTCCTCCATCTTTATTCTTCAGCTTAGGATAATCTCTCTTGAAATGCCCTGGTGCTCCACACTCAAAACAACCATTTCCTTTGGGAGGAGCTGCCCCATTTCCTTTCTGAGTATTATCAACATTTGTGTTACTAAGATTTTCTCTCTGAAAAAGAACCTAAAAAGGTTTCTGAATTACTAAACAATCCTCGATGGGTTGATGCCATGCAAGGTGAACTAAACTAATTTGCCCGAAACAAAGTTTGGACATTAGTTCTGGTTTTGACCTAAAAGGATACTCAGACTCTGACTATGCTAGATGTGACATGGACAGGAAAAGCACCTCAGGTGCTTGTCAATTGCTAAGAGGTAAACTTGTGTGTTGGAGTGCTAAAAAGCAGCAATCTGTAGCTATGTCCTCAGCTAAAGCTGAATATGTAGCTGCTACTGGATGTTGTGCCAACATACTATGGATGAAAAGTCAACTCACTGACTATGACATCATATATGAAAAGGTACCCATATTTTGTGATAACACTAGTGCTATTGCAATCTCAAACAATCCAGTTCTGCACTCAAGAACAAAGCATATTGATATCAGATATCACTTTATCAGAGATCATGTTCTCAAAGGGGACATTGAATTACATTTCATTCCCACTCAATATCAACTTGCTGATATCTTCACCAAGCCTCTGGATGAGCCAACTTTCAAAAGATTGATCGTTGAACTAGGTATGCTGAACATTGATTCAAAACCTGAAGCTTCAGCACTGCCTGAAGAAAACTGAAGCTTCAGCTCTTTCATCCAAAACTGAACAAACTTTCATGTAAAATGTCAGTTCAGTTTTTGCATACAACCTTTAACTTGCTTAAGTAAAGTAACTGAGCAATCACATATGTCTCATTCATGGATTTGTGTGAGCATGTGTGGTTTTGTCGCCTTCGCTGGAGCATAGATATTGGTTAAGTCAAGAACTGAACAAACCTAATGTATTTTCTTCAGTTCAGTTTTGACAAATAATTTTATCTAAATCTTCAGCTATCTGTCGAGTGAAGTAACTGAGCAACCATAAATGTCTCATTCATGGATTTGCATGAGCATTTATGGTTTTGTCGCCTTTGCTGGAAGATTGTTGATGATGAATATTACAATAATCTGTTTAGCATGACATAACACCAAACCTGAACCTAGTTTAGCTTTTTCTCAAACATCAATCTTAAGGTAAGTTTTCAAAAAAAAAGGGTATGATTTTAAAAAAATAATATTTAAATATTAAAAGAAGAAATCCAAAAGTTAAAATGACCTCATCATCTTTCTCTCACCAACTTTTACAGTGAATAGACGGCTGTTCACTGTTCTAGGTGTCAGATTCATTGTTTTGCTGACGTTCATTAAATACAAAGTTTAGCACTGACTCGTTTCATATATATTATATTATATATATATATATATATATATATATATATATATTTATATATATTTTTATATATATATATATATATAATATAAGCAAAACACTCAAACCAATTACCTTTTGCACAAGGGAAGGGTTAATAAGTTCACCAAAATAAAAATATATATGTTGCCGGAAGTTTGATTTCCCGGGTCGTTATGTCCCTAAATGGGCTGAATGGAATATCAATGACGGAGCAATTAGTGATGATTGGGTTTGTATTGACAAGGGCGATGTTGTGGTGCTATTTCTACAAGGTAATATGCAAATACGATTAAATAAAACCTTATATAATCGAAAGCGATAGATCTGTAACCTGAAATCGGGCTCGATTTTAGTGGGGACGTTTTTCAAGTTTGGTGGGGTGGTTTTTGTTAACTTTAGGGGGTTATTAGTGTTGAGGTGGAGTTTGTGTTCTTCTTTGGTTTTGCCAACTTTTTGGGGTTGAGTTGAGGGGTTTGAGGTTGGTTTAGTTTTGTTATCGATATTTGTAACGTATTCGTAGATGGATCGTAAAATAGTATCTAGTACGTTACTAATCGGGTCGTTCGACTGGTCAGCTGGGGGGTATTGTTAATTTGTTTTGGAGAGGGCGGAGGGCAGTAAATGGTTCCACCTTTGCACAGAGGGGATGGAAGAGTGGCCACATTATTGGAGACGGAGGGTGTATATTGCGAGGGGGGTGCCTATTTTAGCTTATTATAGTTTGGGGGGATCTATGGGGGTGTTTGCTTAGGGTGGTTAGCTCAAATGGGACGTTTTGGTCTTTGTGCATCGGGTGTTTGAGAGAACAATTTTTTGACTTGGGTGAGAGAGGTGGAGCTGTTAGGTCTGAGTTTTATTGGGGGTGGTGGGGGGGGGGGCGCGTAATTAGTATTTAGATATTGTATGAGATTGTATTATTTTTTATAAAAATTACACTAAGTGGAGAAAAAGTGCAGAAATTTAACAAAATTAAAAACCCCAAATTTTATCTAATGGTTAAAGCTTAATTAAACTAATTAAAACTAAACCTAACTAATATTTAAACTAAAACTAACAAGGACTAACAATGGACTAACGACAGGGACTATTTGTGACAAAAGACCAAAATTAATTTTTTTTCCTACCCTGAACCCCAATCCCGATTTTAGTCCAAGTCCCCAAAAAGGGCTGATTTTAAAAAGTCGTTTTTAGCCAAAACGCAAAACACGAAAGTTGTTCATGACATGTTTTTAAGCAACTTTAACAAAGGCACCTTATAAAAATAAGCACTCAATAAGCCAAAAAATGGCTTATTCCCGGCTGATTGCAGAAAGTGGGCCTTTGTTTTGGTTTTTGGTATTTTGGACACTACAAACTCAAAATAAGCTCAAATTCAAAAAGGAGAGATGTTTTGGAAAGCTTATATGTTGCTTAATCTGATTCCAAAAAGCTTTTTCAACCAAACACAACTTAACTTAACTCAATTTGCATCAAAAAGTAGTAAACTCTAACTTTTTCTTAAATAAGCCAAATTCAAAATAAGCTAAAATCACCAATAAGCCAAACTGAAAAGTGGGCTTTTGGAAATAAGCTCACTAATGAGTCCTTATTAAGCCCACCTATTCACTTTTTTAAATAAGCCACTGAAATAAGCACAATAAGCACAAATGACTACACTACTATTTTTTGGATTTTAATGAAAATAAGCACTTTTAGACCTAAAATAAGCTCAAAACTTTAAACAAACCTCAAACAGATTTAGTTCACCCTCCAATGAGCTTATGCTCAAAAAATCATAACCTAAAACCTAACCTAACTAACCTAAAAGTGAGATCAAAAATTGGTGAAAACTGAACCATAAATAGGAAATTTTAGACATTCTTTTTGACCCATTTGCTCTTAAACCTATAAAACAGATTTAAATCCTTTATGACCAGATTTTTAATGTATTCTAATGATTAAAATGGACTCAAAACAACTCTTAAACATTACCCAAACTTAAAATCAAAGATTATGCATGCACAAACCATAAAAACACCACAAATTTGACATATGCTTAGAAAATCATAAAAACATTATAAAGCTAATTTAAAACTTATTAAGACTATCTATTAGACCATTTTAAAGCTAATGAAATATGAATTGAGAACCCAAGACAGTTTATAACCATTTTTTGACCCATTTTGGGTCTTAACCCAAACACCCCTTTAAGAATTGAAATAGCTTTTTGAGGCTGTTTTATGAAGATTTAGGACAAGGGACTCAACAAAAGATAATCACACATCAATATTAAGCATAAATAAGCACAAGACAGTAGTGAATAAGCACTAAAATAAGCAAATTAAAAATCCAACAGTTCAACTACCGGTACTAACTTGGAGTTAGTACCGCTAGCTTTGAGTTAGTACCGCTAGCTTTAAAATTCCCAAAAGAGAACTAGCGGTACTAACTTGGAGTTAGTACTGCTTGTTCTAAAAACCTCTTAAAGTTTTCAAAAGTCATTTTATTTCAAGCTGATTGGATCCTAATTTGTTAAAAACAGATTATCAAATGACAAAATAAAGTACTTATGAGCAGATTTCAATCAGTGATAAGCACTTAAATAAGCTAAATTAATCTAACAGTATTAACTACACATGCTACCAGTACTAACTAGGAAAGTTGCACAAATCATTTTTGAACTGAAATCTAAGCAGGATAAGCACTAAACAACATAATAAAGCATAAATATGATGTTCTAACCCGAAACATCCCAAATCCGACATGTTATAACGTTCATTCCCGGTGATAGCTAGTCACCCGAACGTGGATGTCAATCTCAAATAGATCTACTCATAACATTCGCACTTACAATCCAGTAATTGATAGTTCATGATAAAGGGCTCAGTGGGTTGTCGCTACTTAGGCAAACACTTAATCATTGTATAAAATGTACACTTGCGTCCAATTTGTAAAACAAGAATATTCTCACCCCAAAGATGTAAATCATTTAAGAAATTGTAAAACATGGGGCCATGAACTCACCTTAGTAAGTAGTCCTCTGTGAATGATAATAGATATCTAAGTATGAATCACACCGTCAAATACCTAAGTAAATACGACCAGTCTTAGTCTACAAATTTAGGCTAAAGACTCAATGTATAAACTACAATAAGTTGCTAGTTTATATATAATGTTATCACTTGTGTAGTGGTGCACATGTTTAATATATTTGTATTCACTTGATGGCTCTTGGGAAAGTGTACGATTTCATATGTTCTTGTATACATATAAACGTTATTAATAAATATCCTTATTTATTGAGTCGTACATTAATGTGTATATTATCCGGATATAATTCGTCCGCTTTGTTAAGCGTTTATAAAATCGCTTTTGTTTATAAAATACCCTTAGGTTTTCTATAATTACAAAACAGCCCCTGGGTATATAAAATATATACTATTTTACATTTCAAACCCTTAAGTTTTCATAATTACACATTTAGTCCTCCAACTTTACACAATTTACACTTTAGGTCCTTACATATTTTAAACAGCCCCTAGCATTTCAAATGTTACAAAAATAGTCCCTAACTATGAGGAATCCAGTTTTGACAGTTTTAGCCCCTCTAGTTTGTAATTTACACTTTTAGTCCCTTAACTTTACAAAAATCGCATTTTAAGTCTAATTAAGTTCTAACAAGTGACATTAGGTTTCATTAAGCTCTAATAAGTCATATAAGCTGGGTCAGCCTATAAATAAGCTCGGATGAGCTTATTTTGGCTTATTGGGCCCGTTAGGGTCCATTAAGATTTTAAATGGTCCAAACTAGTTCCCAAGGGTACATAAGCTCTCATTTGACTTATATAAGCTCATATGAAACTGTTTGAATGAAAAATAAGCTCGGAGTAGCTTATTTTAGCTTATTGGGCTCGTTGGCCCAACAACCTTAACCGAATGTTAGCAAAAAGGTCCATTAGGGTTCTCTTATTGATTTCAACTTATTTTTCCATACTACTAAGGCTTATTATAGAATTTATAAGATGTTTCATTTGTTAGGCTTATTCATTTAGCAATTTAGCTCGTAAATGGGCTTGTTGGGCCTAATGTGAGCCCGATAAGTGTTTTAAAGGGTTGGGCTTAATTCTTTAGGGTCTAATAACCTTATTAAGTTTATAATAGGCCTTTTAAGCTGTTTGAGCTTACAAATAAGCTGTGGAAGCTTATTTGTGGCTTATGGGCCTTAGAAATCCATGGTAATAGGCTAACGAGCCCATTTAGAATCTGTTTGGTTCTTTTAAAAGGTACAAAGGGTCTATATTGGTTGTTATAAGCTCGTAGGACTCCTGATAAGCTCGTTGAGCTTATTGCCACTTATGGGCCCCATTGTTGCTCGATAGAAGCCCGATAAGGGTTCCAGAGGTTTGAGCATGATTCCTTATAGTCCACTAGCTTATCTAGGCTTATTATAATTCTTATAAGCTGCTTAAACTCACAAATAAGCCGTCCTAGATTATTTGTGGCTTATGGGTCTTGTGGGCTCACGAAAATGGGTTGTGAAGCCCGATAAGGGTCCGAATGGTTTATTAAGGTTTCATGTGGGTTTCGTTAGATCGTCTAGCACCAAAACAATGTGCCTAGCATTTCCTAATCGCGACCCATAACATGCAAACGTTTAAGAGTCTCATATACTCCCTCTCTAACCATGTCGTTACGTTTTCTTTAAAAGTTTACGTGTGGTCTATGCATTATTCGAGTGTAAGGGTTATTGTATCCACTTTAGTTTCCTTACTCGGTGTTAAATGAACATGTCTAGTTATATTCGATTATTTATACATATTCTTATCATGTTCTAGCACCATACAAGTATTACATACGTATATACACGTACGTGTGCCACGCATGGGATGAACCATGCGTGTTCACGTTCATGAACAACTTGCTAATCACATACGACTTGGCCTACATGATTAAATACCAAAGAAACATTCAAAATATGAAATGTACGAGTTCGTCGCGACTTACAAAAGGCCCTAGAGTTCTTGAAACGTGTCGTGTGGTTAACCCAAGTGTTAACAAAATCGTGTAACCCAACCAAGCTTCAAAGCTTATTCAAATGCCTAAGTTTAGCTCGTAAACCTTCTTGTGACCTCGTGTAGATACGCTAGTATACACTTTAGGTTCAAATGGACTAAGGAAGGTGTGTGTTTGCGGTTTTATGACCCGAACAGAAGAAGAGAAAAGAGTAAGGGAGTATGGTTTATCCTTGAGAGAGTTTGAGAGTTTAAGAAGTGTTCTAGTGTAAATGTGAGTGTGTATTTATAGGCAAGATGGCTAGTTACATTCTCCTAGTCCCAAACAAACCAAATTCGTGCCCTAGGAGGTGGTTTTTGTGGGTTCTAGTTAACTACACATGGTTTTCTTGCTAAACCACTTAGTACAATTCTTAATTGCACAATATTTGTACAAGATTTATCAAGATCGGGAAAATCTTATAGATTTGTGTGTTAGTTGATTATTGCCGCGGCATAAGAGAGGAAAAGAAAGACAAATGGTTATTAACCATTATGTAAGGAGATAACTTAGGAACATTAAGTACCTACATTAATTAAAGGAAAGTTGTACAAGTACGTAGGGATTTATAAGAAGATTTTATAGTGTGTTTGTGTGTATATCCGGCCATATGGCTTGTTAACACAAGAAATTAATAGTTTTTGTGTTTAAGGATTAAAAGTGGGTATTGGTTTGAGTCTAGGTAAGTCTAGGTATTTTCGGGGTGTGTCCGAATGTATTTTATTGCGAAACGTAACCCTTTTACGTGACCAATAAAAATAAACTACGCAAAGTTAATAATTATCGTCTTAATAATTATATATTACTTGATGGATGTAAACCTTAATTTATTTGGTGACCGTTTGCGTTAAATGATTATTTCTAGTCTACGCGATTTAGCTTAAAAGTCAAAATTAAAAGTAAACGCGTATCAGACTAAAATAAATTGTGATCATTAATAGAGTCGTACAGTGACATGAAAATGAGAAATGTTACATTTTTATTTTAAGTTTTCTACTCAAATAATCCTAGAGGTGGCAAAGTATGTGGGGCGGGTTGGGTCATAATTCTAGATGGGTTAGGGTTTAAACGGGTCAGCGTCTAGATAGGTTTCCTAGAACGTGGGTCTAAATGGGTCTTATTTAGATGGGTTGGGTTTAGACGGGTTTTGGTCATACATAAAAATTTTGAGTAAAATATGAAAAAAGTGAACAAAAATTTTACCAGCTAGACCGTTAGGTAATTGTTATATAATTGCATTTTATAACAAATAACCAAATAGACCTAGGGATGGCAACGGGGCGGGGTGGTCATCCCCATCGCCAAACCCAATTACTAAAGTCATCCTCAAACCCGCCTTAATCCTCATTGGGAATCTAACCAGGGTACGATTCTTCCCAAACCTGTCTAATACTAATCGGGTATCTTACACGCGTAACCTCTTTATGCACGATTCTCAACCAAATAGGCATCATTTCACATTTATTAGTAGAGTTAACTACGTCCTTGTGGTTTGCATACAATTGCACCTTTCGTCCTAAAACACACTTATATACACCAATCGTCCATGTGGTTGTCCAAAATGGGTTGATAGTTCCATTGAACGTTAGGTCATTAGTATTTGAAGTCAAGTACCCCCTTCCCCCACACACACATGTTCCTAACACGTGAGGGGAACTTTCGTTCATTACATTGAATAAAACACCGAGGATGAATTTTGTAACTCGTTTATGTTTTCCTCCCGCAGTTTGATAGGGAAACATTAACTAAGATATCCTTTATGTTTTGACGATGACAAATAAACATTTATGAAACTTAAATAACAAATGATAGCCAAAATTCGTAAAACGGGAACATCAGTTATGGCGCGCTGGTCATGCGTCAGCACATGGCTAGCGTGCCACTCTCGAGTTTCGTTTTACGGAATTTTGCTCGTCGACTTTCCTCTTACCCGACACATGTGAATCTTTCAATAAAGGTATGCACATGATACTTAAGCAATTAAAAACACTCAAAACAAGGTTTAGACTTATAAAGGAGCAAAAACAAATCCTCCTATTTTTCAACAAAATGGCAACTTATTTACTTTATCAAACGCCTCTAGCCAAGGTTGGAATTTACTTTCTAAACCTAGTTAGTATAAACATACTTTTAACATATCATCAATTGAAAGTATTCATTTGACCTTAATTCGGATTTACGTTGTCTCTAATCATGTAATGGGTTTTACTCCCTTATTGGTCAAACTAAGTCAAATGTCACTTTGCGTAAATGCATATGTTCCCTTTACGGGATGTGATTTACTTATGATGCAAAGCACTTAGCTTGCTTGCATCAAGATGATTAGTGATCATATCCATTGTTGATTATCATGGATTAAGTCGTAATGATTATTTGAGTTTGTGGTAATATAAGGTTAATTATGCTTTGATCTTTCTTACCTTTTGATTAGTAGCACTTATATATTTATACAAACTATCACATTCCCCTATAAATTCCTCACACATCACCAACACCTCACTTCTCACTTAAACATCCTCTATTCATTTGTTAATCCTCATTTCTTAACAAATGATTATTCTCACCGTCCCACACAATCTAAACATTCATTACCATCTCTCAAATGCATTCCCTGATCATTATTGCCAAACTCTTTTCTTCCTTAATGATGATATTATAAAGCCAAATAATTAATCCTTTGATTATCTTCTTGTTATCACCTCCCTCACAACCTTAAACCTCAAACCTTTACCACTTAAACCTTCCTTAATCTTATCCTCCTGCATGACAACTCACATTCCTTTACACAACGTACCTCTTTGTACTTGTTGTCTCCTACCATTCCAACATCGGCTTCTATATGTCATGTCACAACATACCATTTGTCAAATGGTTCTTTCCTATCTCATTAAAGTTGGACAAACATCCCCAAAATCTCTTTTAAACACTTCATAAATATTTTTTTATCAAATGGTTATTTGAGTTAGTTGACTTTGAATGTAAGAATAATAAAAAGGTCAAAGCGTGAAGTATAATTAAGGGTTTAGCAAGAAAGGGTAAAAAAGGCCAAAAACCCGAAAAGCCAATACTACTGGTCACCCACTGAAGCGTAGGCAGCGCGCCAAACTCGAATTAGATTTTTCCAATTTAGGTTTTTGGCCTATAAATTCCCCTCCTTGGCTCTTGTATTCCTAACCTATTGACATTCTTTCTTTCCTCTCTTTTCTCTTCTCCTATCCTTTAAGTCTAACATCAAAGTGTTCTAATTTTCTCAATCTATCATCTTATTGAAGAGAACACATCATTCCACAAGAGAGACGCACAAATACTTAATCCACACTTATGTGTTGTGTCAATGGTCTTCTTTCTCATGCCCTTTCTATTAGAATCGAGTCTCTAATCTAGGTTAGGGATTGATTCTTAAACCAACTATTCATTCAATTTGGTTGTAAGGGAAGTCTTGTATCTTAGTGATTAAGTCTAAATCATTAGGTGATCTAGTTGGGATTTTGGTATACTTCAAAGGGGAAGTTCTTAGTTGTCCTAATTGATCTTAGTGATCCTATAAGAAAAGTCGAATCACGGGTTCTTAGGGGTGGATTATGAGGGCGGAATACCGTATGGAGTAGCTCTGTATAGTGAGCATCGATCTTAGTGCATATCCGTGGAGCGAAATTGTAATACGGTTTTACAGTCCATCATAAGGATTATACTAGAGTAGGGGTGAGCATATCGGACAGTCGACCGGATCGGACCGGAAGACCGGACCAAACCGGACCGACCGGACCGGACCGAAGGTATTTCGGTCCGGTCTGCGGTCCGGTGTTTTGGACCAATTCGGTCCTCGGTCTGGTCTGGTCTGACCAAAAACCCGAAGATTAAGACGTGTAGGACCAGACCGGACCGAATACCGACCCGGACCGGACCGACCCGGACCGGACCGTACCATTTCGGTCCGGTCCTCGATCTGGCGTTTTGGGTACTTTCGGTCTCGGTCTAAGGTCGGTCCGGTCCGGTCCTTGGACCGTGCTCACCCCTATACTAGAGTATTAGTATCGGCGTCGTTGATTCGCAACTGGATGTACGGATGGTATAAACCTCCAATCCTGAACCAGTATATATCATGGTGTCTTTTTCTTTCTTTATTTATCTACCTATTATTCATATAGCTAAGTAGATCGCTACACCACTTGGTTTTTTTTAGACTTGAAGTTTTATAAACTTCAAAGAAGCCAAGAAGACCGTATTCCAAATCTCATGACGTCATCCCTTTAACATCTTGACATTGTCCGGATGACCATCGGGATCTACTGAGCCGTTAAAATCGCATTTATTTTGGCACTTTTTCGGCACTTTTGGTGAAGGCGTCAGAAAAGTGGTCACGAAGTTGAAACTTGTATTATGCCTTCATTTTTTTCTAAATTGAGTCCAAGTCACGTGTATTCCATTCAAAATGCTTCTCAAGTACCTAAAACACTAAAAGAAATGATTTAGTGCAATAAACGAGCATATTTGCATGATTAAAGGGTTCAATGACCCCAAAAAAGTGTATAAAATTACACCTCACTATATTGGAATGCATATTTCGACCAAATTGTATGAAACAAGTCGATATCTTCTCCTCGTTCCCTAACTGATGGCCATGCCTCGCAAGCAGAAAACTCTTCCAACAGGGCCTCATGTGTTATCCAAGGATATTTATCTTCCTGAGCATCATTCAATAAAGGAACGGTAATGTTAGTCAAACAGGGAACTATGTATACCAAGCAGGCCATGACCACGACCCATTTGCAACCACATTCGCCACTTTATCTTACAACGAAAAAGTTATTGTATTCACTAATCTATGAATAAGCGTGTCGATTTGCAATAATTTACGCGAGCCCCAACTCACATTCGATGTACATCGCACATCCTAAAAACCATGATTCTTCAACTTATAAGCGTGTATCCATCAAACCCACAAAGTAAAGCAACATTAAATCTATCCAATTTTCAAATACCTAAACGTATTCATACTCGGGAAGACAAAAATCGTCCCACACTACTTTAGGTTTACCACATTTCATTTCTACTTGACATATTATTGTCATTTTCCACCTAAACTTATTACTAGTATTTTAATCAGCTCTTTACAATTATTAAATTAGTAACACACCCTTGTATTTTTTATATCAACACTTCATTTTAGATCTTAATTTTAATTTAACACGAAACCACAAGTCCATAGTCACCCATCGTTGTGACACCCTATAAATTTTCAAGTCATTATCTTTGACCTTTATGTCAATCTGACTTTTACCAATTACGTGTTGATTTGACCTTTAACTAGGAGGTTTCCGGTATATATATTTAAGAATCGTTACCGGACGCGTTCCAACATGCTATTTAATGTAGTCTTTCGGCAAGTGTCGTGTTTTTGCGTTTTGGGTAGATATTTAAATTTTCGTACTTTTTCGTTGAGTTGTCGGGTATAGCTAAAATCCCGGATATTGCGTAAACTGTTAAGCAATGAGTTATTAAGCAAGCCTAAAAATATTTAAATCACCTTGGAAAATATCTAGTGTAAAGAATTTTAAAATTGGCAAAATACCCCCTCCTTTCCCATGGTGTCGTCCTCCCCCCTAACCAACAATTATGTCCCATAGATGCGTCGATTCGAGACTGGCAGGGACTACCTTCTAGGTATGTACTATGGAATCGAATCACTAATTATTATTCGAGGATGGCAGGGACTACCTTCTGGGTAAATATTGTGGAATCAAATAACTAACTTAGTAACTGTATTAACTCGTCGTTCCAAAAAAAAAAAAAAAAAAACAAGCCCCTATATTTTTAGCAAGTTGGTTCCCTTTTGTACGCACTCTTTCCTTGGATTCTTTTTAGATGCTCCTAGGTTCAAATCTTATACATTGCACCTAGACACCATAATTTTCCTATTTATCCACTCTTTCCATTCATTTCACCAAAATAATTCTCTCACTAGAAAAAAACATAAAAAATCTTTCTTCCTTTCTCCTTTCTTTTTTGCGTCGCCGACTGATGTGTTTCAAAAGCTTTAAATTTATAATGACTGAAAATACTAATGTTATTATAGGGAAACACACGGGTAAAAGTATAACCCATGTATGTAGTATAATATTTTTTAGGTAACACCAAGTCGTCCATAGGGATTTGAGTAGTGTTCAAATAATCAAAAAGAAAATAGACTTTAACAACTTTGAATATAACTTTTGTTTTACCTAGTGATAATAAGGATGACTACTCGGATAGTTGAGAATAATTTATAAGTAGTGGTAATGATTAAGACCTCGAAGATGGAACCTTTAACTTATAAAAAGGATTTCTCATCAGAAAACGTTTTCACAAATTAACTTAATTAACTTAAGACTTATATTTAGTTGACTAGACCAACTGTGCCACTAAAATGATTCAGTTACTTATTGTATCAAAGCTTATTTTGTTTATGAATTTACGAAAGTGGATTTCTCGACACAGACGATAAAGACCATATACAAATCTTTAAAACTATATAGATCATAACGGGTCTTTCGACCTATACTGATACGATTATATAATCTAAGTTGATAAGCAAAACCGACAAGATAAGATATAATAGGGTTGCAACATAAGCTTGAGACTAATAAGATCACGATCATACCAAACACTTATTTATTATCGTAACTTCACCGAGTAGTCATGAGAGAATTAGCCTCCCATGGCTATGTAGTTCATAACATAGGATGATTCAATATGAATTTTCATAAATTCAATAAACTAAGATGATATTCTTCTTCGTTCTTGGTTGTTTGATCTTGAATCTTCAAAACGCATATGGCTTAGGAAAAGGTTGGGAAGGTTTAGAACATCATAAGGGAAAAGGGATTGTGTGTGAGATGAGAGAAGTGTGTAAGAATGGTGTGTTAATGCGATAGTATTTATTGACTTCATTTAATTTTCATAGCCAAATGCGAAGTGCGGCGCACAAAATACTTTGTGCGGCGTACTTGGAGAGTTAATGCACTATTTTGACCAGACTTTTAATTCTTTTAACTTTGAGGAGAAGTGCGGCGCACATGGAGTAAGTGCGACGCACATTTGCACTTTTCAGCTTGAGACTTTATCTTTTCTTGTATCTTGATTTTCGAAGTGTATAAGTACTTGATCTTTGTTTTATTTGAGCTCGGGATGTGTTCAAGTGAATCTGCAAGTATTTCATGCTATTAAGTATCGAAAGTTCACGAGAAATGATAAAATATGTATAAATAACGCCACCGAAAACATGTATAATTTAGGCGTTATCAAATCCCTCTACACTGTTGGGAATTATACTTTGAGTTGATTATGACAAAACATATTAAAGATGGAGGTGAATCTATTAAAACTGGTCATGGAAATGTTATATTGAGTTGATTAGTACTGCTAGCAACACTATTAAAACTGGTAGGGTAAATGTTAATACTGGTCATGGAAATGTTAGTTCTGTTAGTTCTGCTGGCACTCAATTTAAGTCTGGTGCTTCTAGATTTAATACTGGCAAGCAACATGTTAATTCTGGTAGTGTGCATGTTAATTCTGGCTCTCAATTTAAGTCTGGTGCTTCTAGATTTAATACTGACAAGCAACATGTTAGTTCTGTTAGAGTAAATAGACCAGTATCAAACAACACAAGCCCTAAACCTTCTAAGGTGAATCTAAACAGTCCAAAGAAATGTTTTTCAACACAAAGATCACCTGTAAATAGACCCTTTTCAAGGCATACAGCATACAAGTCAAATATATATGCTGTTAAGGGCAAAGTGGGTACTGCTGTTAAGACCTCAGCAGGTTGTGATTGGAGAAAAACAACACCACTCTCCAATACCAATAGTGGACCAACCCCTGATTCAAATGTTAATGTTTCTAGAGGTCCACAAGGCAGACCCAAGCCTGTGAAGGCCTGGGTCCCAAAGAGAAACTAATCTCTTTTTGATTGTGCAGGATCATCCACTGAAGCATATGGAGCATAGAGGTATTTTTGATAGTGGATGTTCTGGGCACATGACTGGTAACTAGGATCAACTGGAGGATTTTGAAGAATTCAATAGGGGATCTGTTACCTTTGGAGGTAGCATAGGCTACATAGCTGGTATTAGGAAGTAGTGATGTTTGTAGAGTTAGAAGTCTAGGATGGATATAAGAAGGATAACACTTGGTGAAGGTGCTATGCACTAACACAACAAATGGTTATCAGTTCACCATGTCTAACCAACATAAGGACTGGCTAGTCCAAGAGCAAACGGCTCTTGGTAAAGACTTCTCAAATCCGTTCTATGGTTGACAACTTGCAAATAAGTTGTATGGTTTTCAACTCACCATATCTGTCTAAGTGAAGAGTTGGCTAGCCCACAAGTTTATGGCTTGTGGTAAAGGCTGTGGAAAAACCATAACTAGTCCATAAGATTATGGCTTATGGTAAAGACAAATTGCAAATCCATATTAGATGGTTGACACTTTACCAAAAAGTGGATGGTATATCAACTCACCAAGTTTCATGTACAAAGAGTTGACATGGTTATCAATCCACCATGGAATTTACCTTTTCTAGGTGCCAAAGGATTGACTAGCCCTGAGCAAACGGCTACAGGTAAAGGCATATCAAATCCGTTGATGGCTGTAATGGTTTGCCAAAAACCATATGGTATTCAACTCACCAATGTTTCAAGTACTGAGAGTTGAAATGGTTTTCAGTTAACCATGGACATACACCTTTCTGGTGGCCAAAGGACTGACTACTCCAGAGTGAATGGCTAACTGGTAAAGAGACATCAAATCCATTTAAAATTTTCAATGATTCACCTCTCACAGGAGTTAACACACCTGGAAGTGATGAGAATAGACTGAAACTTTATGATTTGATGTACATAATTGTCAATGTTGCTGATATGATGGATTGCTGAAGAGCTTTGAAGAATAGTTGCTGCAAAGATAAAAAGAGAAGACTTGAAGTGTTGCAGATCAAGAACAACTTGAAGAATTCTATTTACAACATCCTCAGAAAGCTTAAAGTGTTTAAAGTAAAGATCAAGAATGTTTTGAAGGAACTTGAAGTTCACAAGTGAAGATCAAGTTAGGGGAGGATTGTTGGGAAAATAGATTGTAACAGACTTAATACTGGTAGTATAACAGTTAAGTCTGGTAGTAATAGTTAGTTCTGTTAGTATTGAGTTAATACTGGCAGTACTAAGTTAAGTCTGGCAGTACTAAGTTAGTACTGGTAGAGTAGCAGTACTAGAGTTAGTACTGGTCATAGTTAGTTCTGTTTATAGTTAAGTCTGTTTATGTAACAGAATAGTAATAGTTATCTTAGAGATATCTTAGGAGATATCTTAGGAAAGGATATGTATTATCCTTTGACGTTTGTAAAGCCCATTAGGGTTTCCTTGGTGTATAAGAGGAACCCTAAGGCACAATGTTATGTACGAGTAAGTGATTGAAATATCAATAGAAGCATAGAGCTTAATAGCAATTTAGAATTATTTTCTTTAAGAAAGTGATAACCACTCAGGCATCATTGGTTGGTAAGGCTTGAGCTTCAGCCCATTTAGATACATAATCAACAGTGACAAGAATATATTTAAACTTATGTGATTTTAGGAATGGTCCCATAAAATTAATACCCCATACATCAAAAATTTCACATACTTGAATGTTGTTTAAGGGCATCTCATCACGTTTTGAAATATTTCCCCTCTTTTGGCATGCTTCGCAAAGGCGAACTAGAGTATAAGCTTCTTTTATGATTGTCGGCCAGTAAAATCCTGAAAATTAGGACCTTTTTAGCAAATACATTTGGTCCATAATGTCCACTGATTGGTCCGTGGTGACATTGATATAAAACGGTTTCTGTTTTGGTCCAGTTTAACAGTGTTGATCATACTGTCAGAACTTATTTTAAAAAGATAGGGTTCTTCCTAAAAAGTAGTGTTTGAGGTCAGAGAAGAATTTGTTCTTTTGTTGGTACGTCATTCCTTTTGGTATAATATCAGCTACTAAGTAGTTTGCAAAGTTTGCAAACCATGGTTCATCTTTGGTGTTAATTTCCATAAGGGTTTCTCCAAGAAAGTTATCATCTACTTCACTGTCATCACTTATTTCTTCATTTTCAATTCGAGACAGTGATCGGCAACGACATTTTTCGGTACCTTTTAATTATCCCTTGATTTTCTATGTCTACTATTCTTGTTTGTGTAGTACCAACGAATAAGACGGGGTTTTGCGTCTTTATTTTTTGAACAAATGTTTATGGCTAAATGACAGTGTGAACAATAGTTTTTGATAGAATAAGATAGGATCTAAATTTGTTAAATGCAAAAACTACAGCCATAAGTTCTTTTTTGGTTATGGTGTATTTTTGTTGAGCTGGATTGAGAGTTTTGCTTGTGAAATAGATTGGGTAAAAGTTTTTACCATCTTTTTTACTTAAGACAGCTCCAACAGAGAAATTACTTGCATCACACCTAAGTTTAAATGGAAGACTCCAGTCAGGCTTATGATCACAGGAGAACATGTGAGTTTCTCTTTTAATAATCCGAATGCTCTTTGACATTCATCATTGAATTCAAATGGAGTATCTTTTTCAAGCTGCTTAGTAGTGGTCGAGCAATTTCACGAATCTTTTATATGAAACGTCGGTAAAAACCGGCATGTCCAAGAAAGCTTCTAATACCTTTGATATTAGTAGGGGGTGGAAGTTTTGAGATTACGTTGATTTTGGATTTGTCGACTTCAAGTCCTGCTTCAAACACCTTGTGTCCAAGCACAATTCCTTTTTTGACCATGAAGTGACATTTTTCCCAATTAAGGACAAGATGAGCATCTTTGTAATGCTGGAGCATTTTATTGAGGTTGTTTAGGAATTTGTCGAAAGAATCTCCAAAGACGGAGAAATCGTCCATGAATACTTTGACGGATTCTTCGATCATGTCATAAAAGATTGCTAACATGCATCTTTGAAATGTAGTTGGGGCATTGCATAGCCCAAAAGGTATTCTCCTATAAGCGTATGTTCCGAAAGGACATGTGAATATTGTTTTTTCTTGATCATTAGGATCGATAGGAATTTGAAAATATCTAGAAAAACCATCGAGGAAACAGAAATATTTATTTCCTGCGAGTCTTTGCAAACATAAAAGTTCGATCCTATAATCGGGAAATTGAAATTGATCTTTTATGCTTGTTCATTGTGTTTACAGTAATACGATGATACTCGCCAACCTGTTGGGTTAAATAAGACCTTCTTGTTGACTTGGAGTTACTGCTGCTCAGGTTTGTGTTACTGCTGCTAAGCTAAAGTTAGTGTTGTTCTTTAACTTTAATGAAAAATATGCTAAGTAGTTAGTGATGCTAGTATAAAGTTAGTACTGCTAGTTCACAGTTACTACTATTAGTATATATTAGTACTGCTAGTATCAAAGTTAGTGCTGTTAGTGTAAAGTGTAGTTACTGCTGGTGAAGATTCGAATAAGAAATATTCTAAGTAGTTACTACTACTGATGCTCAGTTAATTCTACTGGGTATAGTTTCTTACTACTCAAAGGATTAAGATGATGAAAGAGGTTCTACTGTCAGAGAATGGTTATAAAGATAAAGAAAGGATAAAGATGTTTGGAGATCATGATTTACTTAAGTGATAAGTACTTAGTTATTTATAGAATAGATCATAGAGAATATTCTAGTCTTAGGAATATTATTGTAAATCGTAGGTCTCTTGGTGTATTATGGAGGTCCTCTTGGGTATAGAGTGTAATATGTGTTACGATTTGATAAGTGTTATTCTAGCTTCAAGTTTTGTATCCTCTATTACTAGGAGGAGTATTCGTATTATCTGAATAATATTCGAGCTTTTATTGGTTGTTGAATTGTGTTCTTGCTGTTAACGGTTTCATTAAGAATTCTTCTAATATTTAAGATTAGATTCTGCATTAATCTTTTAAATACATTAACAAGTTGCTACTTTTGTTGTGTTTGTTTTATTTATATAACTTTTTCCTTATACAATAGAGTATAGAAGTCGTTACTATTGAAGTGGGATTCAACTAGTGTGTATCCGTATCAAACGGAGGAAATTCATCAAGTGGTAGCAGACGGGTTGCTGGGAGATACGTTTGCTAGAAGATATGGATCCAGATTCTGCACATATGGTGGCTGTATCTAAAGTTCCCATGCTCAAACCAGGTGAGTTTGAGTTATGGAGGATGAGGATTGAACAATACATCCAGATGATAGACTATGCACTTTGGGAAGTCATAGAGAATGGAAACACTGCACCAAAAACAACAGTTGTGGAGGGTGTTGAGAAATAATGCTCCTCCCTCTTTCCCCCCCATACAAATGTGAAGAAGAAGGCTCAGAAAGGATTAGAGGTAGTAAGCTAGAAGTACTTTATGATGGCATTACAAAATAATGAACATCAGTTAGTTTTAACTCAATTAAGGATGCTAGTATTGATGGGAAGTTGTAGAAAAAGATATTTGGCTGGGAATGCAGCTACAAAGAAAGACCCAAAGATCTTTTAATCATCAATATCGAAATAACTTTACAGCTCCAAGCTCATAGATGGACTTGATAAACTTTGATTAGGTTTCAAAAATCTTGTGAGTCCGTTGGGAGCTTTTGGGAGAAACGATTTCACAAGAAGATGTGAACCAAAAGTTATTAAGAGTTTGTCACCTGAGTGGAAACCACATGTTGTTGTTCTGGGAGGAATAAAACTGATTTGGATACAATGAGCATGGATGATCTCTACAACAACCTTAAGGTGTATGAACCAGAAGTCAAAGGGATGTCTAGCTCAAGTTCAAGCATACAAAACATGGCTTTTGTGTCCTCTTCAAATAACAACAATAGCAACACTAATGGAGCAGTTAGTACTACGCAGCAGTTTATACGGCTAAGGGGAGTTTCTGCTGCTATTTACTCAGTTAATGCTCTTTTATTGATCAACTTGAGTGATGCTGTTATTTGTGCATTCCTTGTAGTCAACCAAATAACCCTTAACTTGCACATGAGGACTGCAACAAAACCATCCAGATGTTTGGAAGAGATAGATTTGAGATGGAAAATGGCTATGTTGACTATGAGGGCTAGAAGGTTTTTGAAGAATACAGGTAGGAAGCTTACTATCAATGGCAATGAGTCTGTTGGCTTTGATAAGTCCAAAGTAGAGTGCTACAAATTGCCATAAAGAAGGGACATTAAATTAGTGTTGCCTATATTTGTTTATGCTGTTAAGCATATGTTGATGCTGCCAGGTCAAGTTTCTGCTACTGAGGGTGATTTTATAAATACTTTGATTAAGGGTTTCACTTACTTATTTATTCGATTTCATTCATTCAAATCCTCTCTAAACATAAACCCTAACTCAATTTTCATCTTTGATCATTAAAATCTTCATTATGTCAAGCCCTAAGTTTGCTAAAATGCACAATGTTTTTGCGTTCTTGGAAAAACCCAAAGAAAGTGATGGGTTTGCAGAGATAATTGATTTCCTGAAAGCAAGTTCTGTTCATTATGCTTTAACAGTCAATCAAATCATCTACACATCTTGTATTGAACAATTTTGGGCAACTGCCAAGGTTCAGACAGTTAACGGAGTGCGTCAGTTATAAGCCCTAGTTGATAAGAAGAGGGTTATTGTTACGGAGTCAAACATTAGGAAAGATCTTCACTTGGATGATGCAGAAGGTACAGATTGTCTTCCAACTGCTACTATTTTTGAAGAACTGACACGTATGGGGTATGAAAAGCCTTCTCAACAGCTTACTTTTTATAAAACCTTTTTCTCTCCATAGTGGAAGTATTTCATTCATTCTATTACACAATGCTTAAGTGCTAAATCCACTGCATGGAATGAGTTCAGTAGTTCTATGGCTTCTTTGATCATATGCTTGGCAACAAATCAGAAGTTTAATCTGTCTAAGTACATCTTAGATGCAATGGTGAAACATTTAGATGGAGGAGTCAAATTCTTGATGTATCCACATTTTCTATAAGTTAATCCTAGTATAGCAAAGATAGAGTTTGTCAAACCTAAGCAACAAGAGAAAATTGCTAGGAAAACTATTAAACAAGCTAAGAAACATAGGAAAAACACTCACAGTCCAAGAGGGAATCAAATAAATTGGAACAATATGATGTCTCAAAGACTAGGAAGCAATTTTGAGATGTTTAATAAGGCCTGTTATGTGTGTGGAAGTTTTGATCATTTGCAGGTTGACTGCAATTACCATCATAAACAGTTTCAAAAACAAAGGATGGTAAAACCTGTTTGGAACAATGCTCAAAGGGTGAATCATCAAAACTTTGCTAAAAAGACTCACTCCTGTGCTAAAAAGAACATGGTTCCAAGAGCAGTACTAATGAAGTCTGGCTTAGTATCAATTAATACTGCTAGACAAGTTAATGTTGCTCACACAAAAACAACAGTGAATGCTGCTAGACCAATGTCATATCTTTCTAAAAAGGCACATTCAACTGTTAAGAGGCCCATTCACAAGAATACAACATTTAAAAACAGTAATTTTAATCAGAGGGTTAATACTGTTAAGGATAAAAATGTTAATATTGTTAGGCCAAAAGCAGTAGTTAATGTTGTTAAGGGAAATAATGTTAATGCTGTTAAGGCCTCAGCTTGTTGGGTTTGGAAACCAAAGACTAAAGTTTTAGACCATGTTTCTAAACACAACAGTGCATCAATCACCCTAAAGAAGTTTGATTATATTGATGCACAAGGCAGATCCAAGTCAGTGATGGCTTGGGTCCCCAAAAGAAACTGATTTTCTTATCTAATGTGCAGGGCAATCCACAAATGGATTTACAGGATCAAGGAGTGATTGATAGTGGATGCTCAAGGCACATGACAGGGAACATGTCCTATCTTACAGACTATAAAGAGATAGATAGAGGATATGTTGCTTTTGGAGGGAACCCTAAAGGAGGGAAAATCACAGGAAAAGGTACCATTAAAACTGGTAATCTAGATTTTGAAAATGTGTATCTTGTGAGAGAGTTAAAGGTTAATCTCTTTAGTGTCTCACAAATGTGTGATAAAAAGAATAGTGTTCTTTTTAATGACACTGAATGTATTGTTTTATCTCCAAACTTTAAGTTAATTGATGAAAGTCAAGTTTTACTTAGAGTTCCTAGAAAGAACAATATGTATAGTGTTGATTTAAAGAACATAGTTCCTAAAGGAGGTTTAACTTGCCTTTTTGCAAAAGCCACATCTGATGAATCTAAACTTTGGCATAGAAGGCTAGGTCACTTAAATTTTAAAACCATGAATAAATTGGTTAAGGGAAATCTTGTAAGAGGTTTACCTTCCAAACTTTTTGAAAATGATCAAACCTGTGTTGCTTGTCAAAAGGGAAAGCAACACAGAGCCTCTTGTAAGTCCAAAATAGAGAACTCAATCAGTCTTACTTTACATTTGTTGCATATGGACTTGTTTGGTCCAACACTTGTAAAAAGCCTTAAGAAGAAAATGTATTACCTAGTTGTCACAAATAATTACAGTAGGTTTACATGGGTTTTCTTTGTAGCTACTAAGAATGAGACTAGTGGAATTCTTAAGTCCTTTATAACTAGGATAGAAAATCTAGTAGATCACAAGGTTAAGGTGATTAGACGTGATAATGGGATTGAGTTCAAAAATAGAGAGATGAATCAGTTTTGTGAAATGAAGGGTATTTTGATACAATTTAGTGTAGCTAGAACTCCTTAACAAAATGGAGGTGTTAAGAGGAGGAATATGACACTAATTGAGGCTGCTAGGACTATGTTAGCTGATTCTAAGTTGCCAACTACTTTTTAGGAGGAAGCAATTAATACTGCTTGCTATGTGCAAAATAAAGTGTTAGTAGTTAAACCTCATAACAAGATCTCATATGAACTTTTTCATGGTAGAACACCAACTTTAAGTTTTATGAGACCATTTGGGTGTCCTGTTACCATTCTCAATACCATAGATTACTTAGGCAAATTTGATGGTAAGGCTGATGAAGGTTTTTTTGTTGGATACTCTTTGAATAGTAAAGCCTTTAGAGTATTCAATAGTAGAACAAGAATAGTGGAAGAAAATTTGCATGTTAGGTTTAGTGAGAGTACACCTAATGTTGTAGGTAGTGGACCAGATTGGCTATTTAATATTGATGCACTAACAAGAACAATGAATTATGAGCCAATTGTTGCAGGTACACAGTCTAATGGTTTTGCAGGTACAAAAGCAAGTGATAATGCAGGTCAAGCTAGAAAGGAGACAGAACCTGTTAAAGATTACATTTTGCTACCATTATGGACTACTGATCCACCATATTCCCAAGATCTAAAGAGTTCTCATGATGATGGATCCAAACCTTCAAGTGATGATGGAAAGAAGGTTGATGAAGATCCAAGAAAAGATAGTGAATGTAAAGATCAAGAGAAGGAAGATAATGTTAACAACACTAACAATGTTAATATTGCTGGTAATATTAATATTGTTAGTTCAACTGTTAATGCTGATGGCACAAATGAGGTTAATGATGTTGGTGGACAAACAAGCATTGAACTTCCATTTGATCCAAATATGCCTGCTTTGGAAGATTATAGCATATTTGACTTCTCAAGAGATGATGAAGATGATGGTGTAGTGGCTGACATGAACAATTTGGATACAACAATCCAAGTCAGTCCTAATCCAACTATAAGAATTCATAAAGATCATCCTCTTGATCAAGTGATTGGAGATTTTCAATCAGCTACACAAACAAGAAAGATGTCAAAGAATTTGGAGGAACATGGGTTTGTTAGTACTATTCTAGAAAGAATAAACCATAAAGACCTTCAAAATTGCTTGTTTGCTTGTTTTTTTTCATAGGAAAAACCCAAAAAGGTAATTTATGCATTGAAGGATCCAAGCTGGATAGAAGCTATACAGGAAGAGCTTATATAATTCAAGTTACAAGAAGTTTGGACTTTAGTGGATTTACCAAATATAAAAATGGCTATAGGCTCTAAATGGGTTTTCAAGAATAAAAATGATAAAAGGGGAATTGTGATAAGAAATAAAGCAAGATTGGTTGCTCAAGGGTACACACAAGAAGAAGGGATTGACTATGATGAAGTCTTTGCCCCTGTTGCAAAAATTGAAGCAATTAGGCTATTTTTAGCTTATGCTTCATTTAAAGATTTTATGGTGTATCAAATGGATGTAAAAAGTGCTTTTCTCTATAGGAAGATTGAAAAAGAGGTGTATGTATGTCAACCACTAGGATTTGAAGATCTATACTTTCCTAATAGAGTATACAAGGTTGAAAAAGCATTGTATGGACTACATCAAGCTCCTAGAGCTTGGTATGAAACCTTGTCAACATATCTGTTGGACAATGGGTTTCAAAGAGGGAAAATTGACAAGACCTTATTCATCAAAAGGTACAAAGGTGATATTTTACTGGTCTAAGTTTATGTGGATGATATCATCTTTGGTTCAACAAAGAAGGAGCTATGCATATCATGTCTTTGAATAAGATGATAACAATTCTACACATACCAGATCTATTTATTTGTTAAAACATAGATGGTAGTCTCTTCACCAATGGTAGTTGCTGCAAAACTTCATAGTGCTCAATCCAGGCGAATTTAAGCTTTAGAAGATGAGGATCGAATAGTACTTCCTAATGATGAATTATGCTCTTTGGGAAGTAATAGTAAATGGTGACTCACCTCCACCAAAGAGAACTGTTGATGGTGTTGAGCAAACATATCCTCCTACAACTGCAGAAGAAAAGTTAGCAAGAAAGAATGAGTTAAAGGCAAGAGGTACATTGTTGATGGCTCTTCCAAATGAACATCAACTAAAGTTCAACTCCTACAAAAATGCCAAGTCACTGATGGAGGCAATTGAGAAGAGGTTTGGAGGTAATAAGGAGTCAAAGAAAACTCAGAAGACACTTCTAAAGCAATAGTATGAGAATTTCATTGGATCAAGCTCAGAAGGACTTGATCAAACCTATGATAGGCTTCAAAAGCTTATCAGTCAGCTAGAGATTCTGGGTGAAACTATTTCTCAAGAAGATATGAATCTGAAGTTATTAAGAAGTCTCCCATCAGAATGGAAGACTCATACCTTGATCTGGAGGAACAAACCTGATTTAGAAACTCTAAGCATGGATGACTTGTACAACAATCTAAAGATTTATGAAGCTGAAGTCATGGGGTCATCTAGCACAAGCCAAAATACATAAAACATAGCTTTTATGTCTTCCAATATCATTGGCAGCACCAATGGAGCAGTTAAGACTGCTCATTGTGTTTTTTCTGCTAACTCCAAGGATAATGCTTCTACTTTACCAAATGTTGATAGTCTGAGTGATGCTATGATCTACTCTTTCTTTGCTAGTCAGTCTAACAGTTCATAATTAGACAATGAAGACCTAAAGCAAATTGATCCTGATGATTTAGAGGAGATGGACTTGAAGTGGCAGATGACAATGCTGACAATGAGAGCAAGGAGATTTCTCAAGAAGATAGGAAGGAATCTAGGTGTTAATGGGATTGATACCATTGGCTTTGACAAGACTAAGGTGGAATGCTATAATTGCCACAGAAGAGGTCATTTTGCTAGGGAGTGCAGGGCTTCTAAGCATCAAGATAACAGAAACAGGGAGATAACGAGAAGGATTGTGCCAGTTGAGGAAACAGCAGATGTAAAAGCTTTGGTGGCTCAAGATAGATTTGGGTATGATTGGAGTGACCAGGCTAAAGAAGGACCTACCAATTTTTCACTTATGGCCTATACTTCTTCAAGTTCTTCAAGCTCAGACACTGAGGTATTAACTTGTTCCAAAGCATGTTTCAAATCTTATGAAACTCTCAAAGAACATTATGATAATCTGACAAAAGATTTTAATAAGTCTCAATTAAATGTAGGAGCTTATAAAGTAGGTTTAGAATCTATAGAGGCTAGACTAGATGTGTATAAAAAGAATGAGGATGTTTTTGAAGAGGACATAAAGATTTTAAAACTTGATACTATATTAAGAGATAATGCACTAACAGAGCTTAGAAAGAAATTTGAAAAAGATGAAAAAGAAAGAGATGATTTAAAACTTACCTTAGAAAAGTTTGAAAATTCATCTAAGAATCTAAGCAAACTGTTAGATAACAAGTTTAAGGACTGGTGTAGTGTTTGATAGTCAAGTGGTTAATAGTCATGTGTTTGATAGTCAGGAAAATGAAAGGTACAAAACAAGTGAAGAGTTCTCATTGTTGTTCCCCCTTCATATACTGGGAACTTCATACCCCCTAAATATGATTTGATACTTGCTGACGAGGGAGAATATGTTTCTAGTGAGTCAGTGACCAATATACCTGATGCTGCAATAAGTAAAGCTAAGACTAGTGTGTCAAAACCTAAGTTTGTTATGTGATGGTTTTATTGTGTGTAATTACACATACCTTTTACTTAAAAATCAACCCTAAATGACCCAAAATGCACTAAAATGCTATATATATGCTTGATTTTGTGTTGTACTGTGAAGGTACGGATATTCATAAAAAGACAAAAATCAAAGCCAACCAGACAAAAAACCGAACACGGATTTGGAAAGAGCGCAAA
Organism: Tanacetum coccineum; assembly: GCA_026074375.1. Lineage (NCBI taxonomy): Eukaryota > Viridiplantae > Streptophyta > Magnoliopsida > Asterales > Asteraceae > Tanacetum > Tanacetum coccineum. The sequence continues at coordinate 31,030 of BQNB010017355.1, read as the reverse complement.
AAACTGAGGCCAAGGGTACAAAAGGATTGAAAACGAAGCTCAAACGGAAATTACCGGATCGACTCGACAAAGTTTACGCATTTAATGAAGACAAAACGAAGTCAAAGTCAACCCCGGGGTTACGTCGTTGGACAAAGGCATCGAAACAATACCTGAAAAACCAAAGTGTAGAAAGTGGGCCCACCGTACCCACTAGTGGGCCCGGAGCTAAGGCCACTTTATTTTCAATAACCCATTAAGCCCATTACTCAGTCTATTCCTTTTAAACCAAACGGGCCTATTTCTTTTCAACTGACCCAAACCCTATTAACCCTTAACAGTCGTTAACCCTTAACCCGTTAACCCTTTTTCACTATTAGTCCTTGAGGACTGACGGTGCAACTCCCTACCTAATCCAAGGGACCAAAGGTGTAAATTTCAAGCACGGAGTTATTGCATATACACTAATACAAGTTTGAGGCACATTTGCAATTCCAAAAATCTTTCCTGTCACCCCCAACCTTGTGTATCCAGTTTTCCGCCATGAACAAAAACCCAAAACCTGATTACCTTTTCCTTCTCCCTATAACACTCAACCTCACACCAATACACCATGGATCAAACTAAACCCTCACCTCCACTAAACCCCTAATCCCATTTGGCAATCCTACTATTTTTAAGACAAGATCTAACGACTGCCAAGAAATAAAAGTAGCACAAGGGACTATCAATGGCCAGATTATTTTGTTTGCTTCACCAAACAAACACGATGCAAAGAAGTCTCTCTGCCTATATAAGAGAAAGAAGACATAGTTAGCCGAGTTCAGTTTTTTTAGTTTTTAGTTTTAATTTATGTTTTTAAGCTTATGTAATTTTCAACTTAATTATCTTTTTAATGTTGTTATCATAGCCTCAGTTTGTAATTTCTTCAAAGTCTTAATAAAAGTCCAAATTTCTAAATATTGTGTTAAAAGTTTATGAGCTATTTGAGTTTTATGGATGACAAACTGGCCAATGATGAGCTTGTGGGTTTAATCTCAGCTTATTGACAATAAGCTGAGACAATTAGAGCTTCAGGTTCACTCAGTTTTAGAAAGACAAGGTTATTCGTTTATTCTCTATAACTCAAATTACTGTTGTAAGTGCTTATTATTGCTTATTAGTATAAATTTTTGCTTAAATTGCCTCATATCAGCTTATTATGTCTTGAATTTGCATTAGATTCCATTATAATTTGTTACTTCCTAGTTGTAGTTAAAACTGCCTAATTTTATAGTTAATACTGTTACTTTGCTTATCTTATATAAAATTGCTTATTTCCTTTGAATTTTTGCTCCTTTATGTTCCAATATCATGTAATTAATCTATTTTATCAAACTCATAGCTTAAACAAAGTCTTTTCAGCATAAAAGTTGCATATCCTGCAACTAAAGGAGAGTTTGGGATAAGGGTGCAACATGGGTCAAAATGGGTGAGATTCTGTTTTAGGCATTCAAGTTAGTTTTAATTATCTTAATCTTGGTCTATGAGACAGCTTTTCTAGGAACTTAGAGATTTCATCTTTAGTTTTATGTTCATTCTATTTATGTTTCAAATTTGCGTACTTATAACTGATGTTTCAGTTCTTTTGATTAGACCTTAGCTAAATGGAATTTGTTGTTATTTTCATGGTTGTTTTGACTCTAGAATGCAGTAAAATATAGTCACTTTAAGTGTGCATTGGTCTTTTCAAAATTAAGGGTGAACTGTCAAAGCTTTTAGCCAAGATCTTGATCTGTCACTTTTTAATATGAAAATTAGACTGGTTGAATTTAGTTATAAGACTTGTAGTTGCTTGAATAAGCTCATTAGGCATCCATGTTTATCCCTTTCAGCTTATTGTCCTCTTTTGAGCTTATTTGATTAGTGCAAATTAGGCCTGCAAGTTCTTCTCAGCTTTTTGAGACACTTGAAAACTCCGCAGACTGAGTATGATTAGCTTTTTCATAGGGTTTTCCTTGCTCAGCTTTGAATCAAACTTCTTTTTTCTTTTAGTTTCTTACTAGCTTTTTGATCATGCCTAAGGGGCATATAATGCCTTAAGCTCAGGATTCTGTATATAGGCTTATTTTTAAGCCCATAGATAGCCTCTTTAGGCTGCTGGCCTATGTTTTCCCCTGGTGCAAAAGCTCAAATGGGAAGCTAATTTTCTTGCTTATTTATTAAGTAACTCTAGGGTTTCTTAGCTCTTCTAGAAGCCCTGGGCCAACGCTTCAAGCTCTTAAGCCCCATCTCTTTAGATGCCCTAAGCAACTTTAATTTAAGCCTTAGTTTGCCAAAAAGGCTCCCCTGGTGCTAAAGCCATTTTTGATAGCTTCTTTAAGCTGTCCAAGTGCTTCTATTTTCTTTCTAAAAAGCAGTTTTAGTGAGCTTATAGGGTGAGCTTTAAACCCCTATAAGGTCAACCATTGGGTCTCACTTTAAGGGCTTAAAAATAAGCCCTAAAAGTGCCCCAAGGGCCTTTTTGGCCTGCAACCCAAGCCCATTTTGGCTTATAGCTTATTTGGCTTTTTTGGCTTATTTGCCTGTTTATCTTTGCTTATTTAGTGTTAGCTTATACTTAGGATTAGCTTATTTTGTTTGTTTTGTAGCTTATTTAATCCCAAAAGCCTAACACTTAGCTTATTTCCTTACTTAGAGTAAAAAAGAGTGTCCTGCCATCATTTTTAGCTTATTTCCGGGCTTATTATAGCTTTTCAAAAAGAATTCCAAGTTTTAAAGTTACTTATTTTCATTTATTCTAGCTTTTTCATTTTATAAGTTTTTCAAAAAAAAAAGGGGAAAGTGGGAAGTCAGGGGTGAGCAAGACTCGAACCCCCGACCTCTACCACTCTCACCCTTTATAACTCAACACACACTACCGCTGCGCCCTTGGGTCTTTTCTGTAAGACCCTTGGGTGCTTTGGTATTTAAAAGGGTTTTGCCCCTTTAAGCCTATAAGCTGTTTGTGCTTATTTGACAGCTTATTTAATAAGCTGTGCGACCTAGCTTATTTTTCCTAGGACCCTTGTCACTTTAGCTATTTTTTGTAAATTTTTCAGATTTTTATAAAATCTTTTAGTATTTTTTATAATTTATTTTCTTTTTAAACTTAAAAAAATCATAAAAAATAAAATATTAATCAGAAAAATATAAATCTTTTTTCTAAAATTTTCTTTTTTCATATATTTTGTAGGAAAAATATAAAAGTTTCTGTAGGATTAATTTTTCAAAAATTTACTTTTTAAAGAACGGGATTCGTTCCCGTTCTTGTCTTGACTCGTTTTTTGGTCAAACGACCTCCGTTTTTAGTCTAGTTTTTTTTAACTTTGTTATTTGTCATTTAGAATCTATTTTAGCTTTTAAATTTGTTTTAGGGTTTAATTTGCAAAATTTATGTTTTTAGCCCTCGTTTTTCGTGCCCGTTTTAGGATTTAAGTTATATAGCTTTTATTTTTAGGTTTTATTTAATCGTTTTTGCATATTTAATTGGTAGAAATAGAAAACCAATCATACCTTTGTCATATTAAAACATCAATCATCATTCCGTCATTCGATTTTCCATTTAAGCCTCGTTGGGACAAAACGACCCGGAAACTCATACTTCCGGCTACATATATATTTTATTTTGGTGAACTTTTGACCATTCCTTGTGTAAAGGTAATTGGTTGAGTGTTTGCTTATATATTATATATATATATTATTGTTGAATCAGTTGGTTATATGTGATAGCAGGCTTAGGAGTATCCCGTGTGGATTTTTCATGTGAAGCCTTGCTTGTTTATTTGTTTAGTTCTTAGTATTTGGAAGTTTTGGTTTAAGTTTGGAATTGGACCCCTGTGTGGGCATTTGAAATTGTAAGAGATTATGGATTTGGTTATGATTTGGGACATCACTCGAGGTTGTTCGAGGTTGATGGTCTTCGTAACACTTGAAGTTTATGCATTGTAGTTTTTCTCTATATTGTATCTTGTGTTATGATTGATCATTATGTTGCATTCCCGAGTTTCTGCCATTGTCGTGGTGTGACATGAGGGTTTTCAAAGAACATACCCACAAAGTTCATTTAGATATACAAAGTTTAGCAATGTTTCAAACTTAATTTTAAGGTTTTCAGAAGAAGGTTACGGCGTAACCCCAGTGGTTACGCCGTAATCATGTGATAATTTAAAAAGTTTTGGTTTGATATGTTACGATGTAACCATAAGAGGGTTTACGCCATAAATGAATTGATTATGGTGTAACCATAGTTGTTATGTCGTAACTGATGCTACAGTAGCAATGTTACCATACAATTACAAGTCGAGACGGTCTCGATTTTGATCACTTTGCTACTGGAACCAGCAAAATAAAGTGAGAAACATGCAAACCAACTAATATGTAAAATTGAAGTGAAATAAGACAAAACATAAATCTAAGGATTCGCATGGGGTGCCTCCCACGAAGCGCTTGTTTTTGTTTGAGTCTCTAGCTTGACTTTACCCCTATTTACTAGGTAATCGGGTGTCCTTCCCCTCACTTGGTATCAAGTGTGGGTGGAAGTAGCAACAGAAACCATTCTAGTGTAAATTTGCTATAGGATAGGGAAATATCGAATAGAAATCATACCATCCAGGAGTTATAATATCCCTATATACTTTACATGGTTTAGATGTTTTGAACACTCCACATAAGGGACTCAATGGCCGAGTATGACTGAAAGGCTCGGGTTTAGTGATAACTGAATGCACCTGTATTTCTATAAAATGTGACTGAGGATCTTTAGTAGCCTCCTCATCAATCGTGGTAACATTTACGATCTCGTCTCTGAATTCTTCCAAAAGTTCATCCAAAATTGATTTAGTAGCTAGTGCTACATAGTCATCATTAGATGGTGTGGTGTGGATGGGTTATGGGATTAAGGGTTGTAGTACTTCGTCCATTTCATCAGGGACGTTAGGCATGAGAAATTGCCTAATTCGTTCAACGTCCTTGACTGTAATATCCCAAATATCATAAGTATCCCCATCATCATCATCTTCCATCTCAGCCTCCTCTTTCTCTAAGTCAACATCCTATTCATAATTACTAGAAAATTTATTAGTAGCCAGAAAAATAGGAAAGTTAAGAAGATTATTTCTTTCATGGTTCGTATCCCTGGATGTGTCAATATTACACCCATGCTGAATTTTCTCTTGCCCTATTCTCAGGTTTTCCGCTCCTATACTAAACAAGTCATCCAAGATTTCATCAAAGTCGGAATCCTTCTTATCCACAGGAGTGTTTGGTGAGTTTGGTGGTTGAGCGAAAAACTAGGGTGTGAAACTATAGGAGTGATCATTTAGTGGATTTTTCATTTGTCTAGCAATGTAAAGATTATATTCTGCTATTGTCATGCTATCAATGTCCACTTTATTGTTTGTATTAGGAGATTCATAACCACGTTCATTTGGTGGTTGGGAAGGTTGGAAACAAGGAAGTAAGGGAGGTATCATGTAATATTTGTCGATAAACGCGTCCTCATAGTAATGCGGAAAATCTAAAGATATACTCTTGTCACGGTGAGAAGAGTTAAAATTCGCCCTTTCATACCTTGTTGGACTACTTTTGGATCGAACATTATCTTATAATCGCCTTTCTTTCATAGCTTCATACTCTAAGTACTCGTTAAGCGTCATGTTGTCAATATCAAGGTCCATTTCCATGATTCCTGAAAATCAAACACAAGATACGAGTAGATTGTGCTCTTACAAGAAAGTAAATGTACTGAAATATGTTGGGAATAAATCTTCATCAAGAGTTAATACTGGCAAGGTATAACTAACAGTATTAATGGAGTTAGTACTGCCAGTACAAATTTAGTACTACAATTGTTAGTTAATACTGCTAGAAGAAAAGTTAATACTGTTGATGGTTAATGCTGCTGATTTGGAGATAAAGATGCAAAGAGATAAATATGGAATGTATATCTTATATATTTTAGGAAGATACGTATATGATTATAATTGTAATTGATCCTAAAAGTTCGGTAGTTATCTTGTAAAGGACTCCTTGTGGTGTATAAAAGGAGATCCTAGGTTAAGGTTTAGAATATACTTAAGAGACAGATATACATCTTTGAGAAAGAAGATATAGCTTCAAGGTTTGTAACCCTAGTACTAAGCAAGAGTACTCGTATTATCATTAATAATATTGAAGCATTTTGTGTTTTGTTCATTGTTCTTTGTTTAGTACTGTTTCATTGATATATACTTCTAGAGTATTGAAGTGTAGATTCCGCATACACTTTGATATACAAACAAAGTCTCTACCTTTGTTATTTTGGATTCATCCAAGGTAACATACTCTTTACAAGGTAAAGAATCGATCAAGGCGTGGGATCAACAAGTGGTATCAGAGCCTGTGCTTTGAGAAACTTTGATCTAGAAGTAATGGAGTTGGAGAATACACAGAACAATGCTTTGGCTAAGCTTCCCATGCTCAAACTCGGGGAGTATGAGATGTGGGAGATCAGGATTAAACAGTATTTTCAGATTCAGGATTATGCTCTATGGGAGGTCATAGAGAATGGGAATTCATGGGTACCTATTCCTGTAACAACACCACCAGAAACTGGTACATCAACAACAACAAAGATGACTTCACCTGCTACTATTGAAGAAAAGACATGTAAAAAGAATGATGTAAAGGCAAGAAGTCTACTGCTCATGGCACTGCCCAATGAACATCAACTTACCTTCGACCAGTATGTTGATGCTCAATCAATGTTTGCTGCAATTAAAGCTCGATTTGGAGGCAATAAAGCAACAAAGAAGACACAAAAGGCTCTGTTGAAACAACAGTATGAAAACTTTAGTGCTTCAAACTCAGAATCACTTGATTCTATCTTTAATAGGCTTTAAAAGCTTGTTAGTAGATTGGCAATTCTGGGTGTGGTTACTCCTCCAGAAGACCTAAATGTAAAAAATTTAATGAGCTTACCTTCTGAATGGGATACACATGTGGTAGTCTGGATGAACAAACCTGATTTTGATACTATGGGTTTGGATGATCTGTACAACAATTTTAAAATTGTTGAACAGAAGGTTAAGAAATCTGCTGGTGCAAGCAATGATGATAAAAACTTGGCATTTGTAACTACTTCAGGTGCAAGCAGTACTAATAATATTAATACTGTTAACCCTGAAGTTAGTACTGCTACCACAAAGGTTAATACTGCCAGTACTGAAATTTGTACTGCTAGCTTTAGTGATGCCACAGTATATGCCTTTCTATCCACTCAACCAAAAGGGTCTTAACTAGTTCATGAAGACCTTGAGCAACTTCATGATGATGATTATGAAGAAATGGATTTAAAGTGGAATATGGCTCTACTAAGCATGAGGGCAAGAAAGTTCTATCAGAGAACTGGAAGGAAAATCATCATTGATGGAAGCAATACTGCTGGATATGATAAATCAAAGGTAGAATGTTTCAACTGCCATAAAATGGGACATTTTGCCAGGGAATGCAGAGCACCTAGGAGTAAAGACAACATAAATTGGAATCAAGGTAGCTCAACAAAGACTGTAAAGATTGAAGATGCTTCTGAAAAGGCAATGTGTGCTATAGATGGTGCTGGCTTTGATTGGAGTGACATGGCAGAGGAAGAGATTCAGGCAAACATGGCTCTCATGGCATTCTCAGATTCTGAGGTAAAAAATGATAAATCTTGTTCAAAAAATTGTCTGAAAAACTATGAAGCTCTAAAGAAACAGTATGATGATTTGCTTGTTAAATTAAGTGATACTGATTTTAAAGCAGCTACATACAAAAGAGGTTTAGCAACTTTAGAAGGTTAAATTGTTAAATATAAAGAACATGAAGTTCTTTTCTCTGAGGAAATTGCTCTACTTAAAAGAAGTGTAGGTTGCAAAGAATATGAGTTAGGATTACTTAGGACTGAGCTTGAAAAGGTTAAACAAGAAAAGGAGGGAGTTGATTTTAAGATTGCAAAGTTTGATAAATCTGCTAAAGACTTAAATGAAATGTTAGAAAGTCAGATAACTGACAAAAGCAAGAAAGGAGTAGGTTATAATGTTGTCCCCTCACCTCATCCTTTGATTCTTAATAGACCAACAACTTTAGACTTATCTTATTCAGGTCTTGAAGAATTCAAAGAACCTGAGGTTAATGAGTATGGTCCTAGGGATTCTAGTTTAAAGCCTACCACTGGTTGTGATAAAGAGTCAGATAATTCTAAGGAGAATACTGATGACTCTTTGGAACAACATCAAATGACTGATACTGAAACTAGCTCTTTTGAGTCTCCACTTAAGGTTGACAAAGATTGGAAAGAAAAGTTTTTCTATCCTGCTAATCATGTAGAGTCTGTCAATCAAATAGAAAAACCAGTTAAAAGGACAGTTAGATATGCTGATAAGTCTTTGGTAAAAGAACAAGAATCACAGGTAAAAAGTAGCTTTGTTGAAGGTTGTGGGTCTAACACTAGTAAGAATGTTAGTGAAGTAGAACCTAAGAAAGTTAGGAAGAATAATGATGCTCCAATTATTGAGGATTGGGTGTCAGATGATGAGGAACAAGATGGGTCTAAGACTAAGCCTGAAAAGAAAACTGTTATTCCTACTGCTGCTAAAATAGAAAAACCAGTTAGGAAGCCAGTGAAGTATGCTGAGATGTACAGGTCACAAAGACCTAGGGGAAACCAAAGGAACTGGAATGGTCAAAAATCCAATCAGTTAGGATGTAACTTTGTATTTAATAACAAAGCATGTTTTATCTGTGGATTTTATCTGTGGAAGTTTTGATCACATTCAATACAGCTGTCCTAACCAACAGAGGAAAAGAATAGTAAGTGGAAATAATTATAACAAAAAGGATAATGACTACTATTCTAAAACCTCTCATCCCAGTGCACACAAACATATGGCTCCAAGAGCAGTCTTAATGAAGACTGGCCTAAAATCTTTTAATACTGCAAGGCCTGTTAATACTGTTAGGTCTGTTAACACTGGTAGACCTTTTAGTATTGCTAGGTCTTTTAATACTGTTAGGCCTTTTTATACTGCTCACCCCAAATCAACAATTCATTGTGCTAGACCAAGGACATATTTTCAAAATCAAGCACAATCAACTGTTCACATGCCCTTTTACAAGAGAACAGCATTAACAAAAAGGTGTTTTAATCAAAGGTTTAATACTGGTAGGCCATTTAGATCAACTGTTAATACTGTCAGGGCAAGGGGATTTAATGTTGTTAAGCCCTCAGCATGTTGGGTTTGGAGACCCATCAAACCCAATGGTGCATCACTGGTTTTCAACAAATATAATTACATTGATGCACAAGGCAGATCCAAGTCAGTAATGGCTTGGGTCCCTAAAGAAAACTAACTTCATAAGTTTTTTTGTGTAGAGCAATTCACAACTAAATGATAAAGGCTTTGTTGATAGTGGATGCTCAAGGCACATGACTGGAAACATAGCCCATCTTTTCAAATCTCAAAGGACTTTGATGGAGTTAGTTACTTTTAGTGTAGAGCCAATGGAGGCAGAATTAGCTGGCAAAGGTACTATTAACAACTGATAATCTGCATTTTGATGATGTAATACTTGTCAAAGAGTTAAAGTTCAACCTCTTTAGTGTCTCACAAATGTGTGACAAAAAGAACTATGTTCTTTTTACTGACTCTGAATGTCTTGTCCAATCTCCTAATTTTAAGTTGCTTGATGAAAAATCAGATACTTCTTAAAATTCCAAGACGGATAACAAGGTACAAGTTTTGATAAGAAAAACAAAGTTCCTAAAGATATTTAACTTGTCATTGCAAAGGGTACATCTGAAGAATCAATCTATGGCATAGAAGGCTGGTTCATATAAAATATTAAGAATAATAATAACTTGTCAATGAAATTCTTGTAAGGAGATCTCCCTTAAAAAGATTTGAGAATGACCAAACATGTGTTGCCTGTCTTAAAGGCAAGCAACACAAAGCCTCTTGTAAGACCAAGGCCTTTAATCCCATTACTAAGCAATTGTTTATGCTACATATGGATCTCTTTGGTCCAACTTTTGTTAGTAGTCTAATGCATAAAAAGTACTGCTTAGTAGTCACTGATGATTATAGTAGATTTTCATGGGTTTTCTTTTTAACAACTAAGGATGAAACAAGTGAGATCCTTAAAATTTTTATCAAAGAAGTAGAAAACCTAGTGGATAAGAAAGTAAAAATAATCAGAAGTGATAATGGGAGAGAGTTTAAAAACGAAGTGATGGATGATTTCTGTTGGGAAAAAGGTATTAAAAGAGAATATAGTGTAGCAGGACTCCTCAGCAAAATGGTGTAGCTAAAAGGAAGAATAGGACACTCATTGAGGCTGCTAGAACAATGTTAGCTGACTCTAAGTTACCTACCACATTTTGGGCAGAAGCAGTTTCTACTGCTTGCTATGTACAGAATAGGGTCTTAATAGTCAAGCCTCATAACAAGACTCCTTATGAACTCTTTAGAGGTTTTAAACCAGCTATAGGCTTCATGAAACCATTTGGATGTCATGTTACTATTCTCAATACCTTAGATAATTTGGGCAAGTTTAATGGAAAAAAGTAATGAAGGTTTCTTTGTTGGATATTCCTTAAGTAGCAAACATTTTAGGGTATACAACACTAGAACCAGAAAAGTTCAGGAAAACTTACATATTGGGTTCTTAGAGAATAAGCCTATGATAGAATGAATTGGTCCAAAGTGGTTGTTTGATATTGATTCTCTAACCCAATCAATGAATTATGTACCAATGGTTGCAGGAACTTTTTCTAATGACTTTGCAGGTATACAAGGAGTTTCTAAGTCTAGTACATCTTCTCAACAAGATCAAGATAATCAAGATTGCATTGTAATGCCAATTTGGAAGGATGCTTCATATTTTGGTGATGCTGCACCAAGATCTCTTGTTGATGCTCAAATATAAGATAAAGATGGGTTACATAATGAGAATGATGCTACAGAAACGTCTCATGATGATAGCAGTCTTAAGGATAATGGTACTACAGTCCAACAAGTTAATACTGCCCGACCAGAAATTAATACTGGTAGTAGAGAAGTTAGTACTGCTGTCCTTGAAGTTAATACTGCTGCCCCTGAAGACTTGGTAGGACCTAGTCATGCATCTGAAGACACACAAGTGGAGGACCAAGAAATTGAATTGGGGAACATTCCATAATCTTATGCAGTACCTACCACTCCTCACACAAGAATTCACAAAGATCACCCAATTGAACATGTGATTGGTGATGTGCAGTCATCTGTTCAAACAAGAAGGATGAAAACTTCTTACTCTGAACAAGGATTTCTTAGTGCTATATATGAAGGGAAGACTCATCAGGATCTTCATACATGTCTTTTTGCTTGTTTCCTCTCTCAGGAAGAACCACAAAGAGTTTCTAAAGCTCTTAGTGATCCAGCATGGGTAGAATCAATGTAGGAGGAACTCCTACAGTTCAAACTACAAAAGGTCTGGATTCTTGTAGATTTACATAAAGGTCATAGAGCAATTGGTACAAAGTGGGTATACAGAAACAAGAAAGATGAAAGGGGGATTGTCATTAGAAACAAAGCAATACTTGCTGCTCAAGGACATACTCAAGAAGAGGGCATAGACTATGATGAAGTCTTTGCACCTGTGGCTAGAATTGAGGCAATAAGAATGTTCCTAGCTTATGCTTCCTATATGGGATTTGTGGTTTACCAAATGGATGTAAAAAGTGCTTTCCTGTATGGTCAGATTGAAGAGGAGGTATATGTATGTCAACCTCTAGGTTTTGAAGATCCTGACCATCCTGATAAAGTCTATAAGGTAGTGAAAGCATTATATGGACTACATCAAGCACCAAGAGCTTGGTATGACACTTTGGCCAATTATCTTTTGTGCAATGGTTTTCAAAGAGGAAAGATTGACCAAACATTATTCATCAAGAGAAAAAAAGGACATATCTTACTTGTTCAAATATATGTGGATGACATTATCTTTGGATCTACAAAGAAGGAGTTATGTGATGATTTTGAAAAGCTTATGAAAGATAAGTTTTAAATGAGTTCTATGGGAGAACTTACCTTCTTTTTGGGATTACAGGTCCAACAGAAAAAGAAAGGCATTTTTATCAGTCAAGATAAATATGTCAATGAGATTTTGAGAAAGTACAACTACACAGATGTGAAATCTGCCTCTACTCCAATAGATTTGGAAAAGCCTTTGGTTCAAGATGGAGATGCTGCTGATGTTGATGAACATCTTTATAGATCTATGATAGGATCTTTGATGTACCTTACAGCATCCAGGCCAGATATCATGTTTGCAGTCTGTGCATGTGCAAGGTTTCAGGTTTCTCCAAAGACATCCTATCTCTTAGCTGTTAAGAGAATCTTTAGATACCTTAAAGGAAAACCATCTTTAGGACTTTGGTATTCTAAGGATTCTCCATTGGAATTAGTTGCTTACACTGACAGTGACTATGCTGGAGCTACACAAGATAGGAAGTCAACCACTGGAGGTTGTCAGTTTTTGGGAAATAGGCTGATCTCTTAGCAATGCAAGAAACAAACTGTAGTTGCCACTTCTACAACTGAGACTGTATATGTGGCAGCTGCAAGTTGCTGTGGACAGGTTCTCTAGATACAAAACCAACTGCTGGACTATGGGTACAATTTCATGAATACTGTTATTTATATTGACAATAATAGTACTATCTGCATAATAGAAAATCATGTTCAACATTCTAAAACAAAACATATAGAGATTAGGCATTATTTTATAAGAGACTACAATGCTAAAAAGTTGATTCAAATGGCTAAGATTGACACTGAACATAATGTAGCAGATCTACTTACAAAAGGTTTTGATGCTGGTAGATTTCAGTACTTGGTCTCAAGTATTGGAATGCTAAATCCCTAATGCCCATATCTCTTGTTTGTTTTTGTAAAGTTTGTTAAATGTTAGTACTATTAAGTCTTTGTAAATTAATACTGCTAGTTATAATTAGTACTGCTAGTTTTATTTAAGACTGTTTGTCAAAGTTGTTACTTATAATTAGTACTGCTAGTTATTTCTATGTCTCACTGTTAATCCTGTTAGTAACATTTAATACTGTTAAGCAAGAAAAATGGTTAGATTATGTTTTTCTTGGTTTTGAGCCAACTCTTTCAGGATAAACAATGAAGAAATTTGTGAAATTGGTTACTCAATGATGCATCATTTGAGGGGAGGAATGTTGTTTGTTCTTCAAGTGTAGGTTTTAACACCACAACACAAATGGTCATCAGTTCATCATGTCTTCTAGACATCAAGAATTGACTAGTGCAGAGCAAACGGCTACTGGTAAAGACTTCTCAAATCCGTTAATAGTTGATAGTTTACTCAAAACTATATGGTTATCAATGCACCATGTTTTTACAATGAAGCAATGGCTAGTCCAAAGCAAACGGCTATTGGTAAAGACTACTCAAATCCATTAATGGCTGGTAGTTTGCCAAAAACTATCCTTTGTGTGAATTTGTGAGCCAAAAGAATAGAGAGAATTGGTGAGCTTAAAAACAGATAGAGAGATGTGTGAAAAACATACAGAGTGCAAAGTGAGCTAAAAGAATCGAGAGATAAAATGTGAGCTTAAAAACAGAAAGAGAGATTGTGTGAAGTTTTTTTTATGATACACAAGTTTAGAGTTTGTACTGCTTTTGGTGGAGAAGTTAATACTGTTAGGCTTATTTTAGTACTGCTAGACCAAATTTGGTACTGCTGGATGACCGTTAGCACTGCTTGAGCCCTAACAGAATTTTTTCATTAATAATTAGAGTCGTTGAGATATTTCCGCCAAATACCTACGATATAGGGTTTGACTAATTGGACTTTCATGATCTTTCTATATATTCGCTTGATTTACTCACGATAAACTCAAATTTCTTTAAGTCGGTCAAACCATATCTCTACGTTTTTCTCTAAATAATCTCAATTAACTTTCTCCAGCCTTCATACTTTCCTAAACGATCATATCCCACATACTTAATCATCTTTTTACTCATGGCTAGTTTGGAATTTTATGATAAGCACAATATGGCTGCGTTCTTGGAAAAATCTACAGGGAGTAAGGGATTTCATCAAGTTATTGACTTCCTAAGTCAAAGTCATATCAGCTATGCTCTCACTAAGAAGCCAGATATCTATATCTCATTCATCAAACAATTTTGGAGAACTGCTGAAGCTTCTACTGATACTGATGGGGAGGTAACAATCACTGGTATCATTGATGGCCAATCCAAGACTATCATTGAAGCCTCCTTAAGAAGACATCTCAAGTTGGAAGATCATGATGGTATCACTTCTATTCCCAACTCAGATATTTTTGAGTAGCTTGCACTCATGGGGTATCAACCAGATTCGGATAAGTTAACTTTTCAGAAGGGTGTTTTCTCACCTCAATGGAGGTTTCTTATACATACTCTACTTCATTGCCTTAGCCCTAAGAAGACTGCTTGGGAGCAGTTTAGTAGTAACATAGCTACTGCTCTTATCTGCTTAGCAACAAATAGGAAATACAACTTCTCTAGGCTGATTTTTGAACATATGGTCACAAACATAGGAAGCCCCCATAAGTTTTTAATGTATCCTAGGTTTATTCAAATTTGCCTAGATATGCAGAAGAAACAGCTTAAGACACATTCCAGCATATATCCTGTACCCTCTCTAAACAACAAGGTTTTTAGCAACATGAGGAGACTTACCAAAGGATATACAGGGGTAGAAATTGGGTTATTTCCTACTATGCTTACTTCACCTCCACCTGAACCTTCACCTACACCTTCATCTTCACCATCCAGGATCACATCATCACCTTCACTATCATCTGAACCTTCCACTGCACCTACCTTTGAACCTCAACCTTCACCTGATGCAGAGTACCATGTTCCAACACCCAATGAATCACCTCTCCATGCTGTTCACTCACATGGAAGTGATGAGGGTAGCTTGAAACTAAATGAATTGACGAATTTGGTTACCAAACTATCTGAGAGAATTGGAGTCTTGGAGGATGATTTGAAGAAGACAAAGCAAACTTACAGTTCTGCATTCACTAAGCTTATTCTCAGGATTAAGAAGTTGGAGTCTAAAGTCAAGACTGGGAAAGCAAGGAAGAGAGCAAGGGTTGTGCTTTCAGAGGATGAAGAAGATGATTCTTCCAAACAGGGGAGGATAGATGAAGACCCTAACACCTACTTTGCTCAAGATGATGAAGTTGTTCATGATTAAGATACTGCCGTAGAAAGACAACCAGAATATAGTACTACTGGTATTACAGTTAGTACTACTCCTATAAATATTAGTACTGCTAGAGAAACTACTAGTACTGCTGGTAGAGTTGTATATGGCAGAAGGAGTAATGAGGCAAGGAAGGATAAAGGCAAAGAAATCATGACTGAACTAGAACCTGAGAAAAAGTCCAAGAAGTTATTGGAACAAGAGAGACTGGGTTTAGAAGAAGCTATCAGATTACAAGAACAAGTTGATGAAGAGGAAAGAGCTCAAGTAGCAAGAGATGAAGAGATAGCAAGACAGCTCTTAGCATTGGATGAAGAAAGAGTTACAACTGAAACTAAGACAACTAAGGATATTGATTGGAATGATCCTTCAGTTCAAAGGTATTGGGATATGAAGAATAAACCAAAGTCAGAAGCTCAAGCAAGGAAGAACATGATTGTATACTTGAAGAATCAAAGTAATTACAAGATGAAAGACTTTGATGGAATGAGCTATGATGAGATTAGGCCAATTTTTGAAAAGGTATGGGATTTCAATCATAACTTTGTGCCTATGGATTTGGAAATTGAAAAGGAAAAGAAGAAGCCTGCTGAGTTTCAAGTAGAACAAATTGAGAAAGATACTATAGGAAAGAAGGAACGAAATCACTTCCAGAATAAAAGAACAAGAAGTACTACAAAGAGACAAAAGGTGGAACTAGATGATGAGAAGGAAGATCTCAAAGGTTATTTAGACATAGTTCCAAGAGAAGATGTTGCTGTAGATGTTGATTCACTCTCTACAAAGTATCCAATTGTGGATTGGAAGACTTACACTTTGTCAAAAAACTTCATGTATTACAAAATCATCAGAGGAGATGGAAGCTCAAAGAACTACAAGATTCTGAGTGAGATGTTATATGATTTTGATAGACAAGATATAGTGGAGTTATACAGGCTGGTCAAAGAAAGGTATAGTTCCTCAAAACCAGAAGGGTATGATTTAATGATGTGGGGAGACTTGCATACACTTTTTGAGCCTGATGAGGAGAGTGAAATATGGATGAATCAGAATGAGTATAATTTGATAAGTTGGAGTTTATGTGATTTCTGTGGAGTTCACATTCTGCTGATGCAAAATGGAATTGCCATACATATGCTTACAGAAAAGAAGTATCCTCTAAGTCAAGAAATGATATCAAAGATGCTGAGTAAGAGATTGGAGGTTGATCAAGAAAGCACACAAGCATATGAACTACTGAAGTTCATCAGATCACAAGTGAAGAAGTAGATAAGTGTTTGAAAGAATCATCATCAGAAGACAAGAAGATTTAATCTAGAAGAAACTTGAGATTAGAGGCTAAATCACAAGTTTAGGGGAGGATTGTTGGGAATAAATCTTCATCAAGAGTTAATACTGCCAAGGTATAACTAACAGTACTAATGGAGTTAGTACTGCCAGTACAAACTTAGTACTGCCAGTGTTAGTTAATACTGCTAGAAGAAAAGTTAATACTGCTGATGGTTAATGCTGCTGACTTGGAGATAAGGATGCAAAGAGATAAATATGGAATGTATATCTTATATATTTTAGGAAGATACGTATATGATTATAATTGTAATTGATCCTAAAAGTTTGGTAGTTATCTTGTAAAGGACTCCTTGTGGTGTATAAAAGGAGATCCTAGGTTAAGGTTTTATATATACTTAAGAGACAGATATACATCTTAGAGAAAGAACATATAGCTCCAAGGTTGTAACCCTAGTACTAAGCAAGAGTACTCGTATTATTGATCTAATAATATTGAAGCATTTTGTGTTTTATTCATTGTTCATTGTTTAGTATTGTTTCATTGATTAATACTTCTAGAGTATTGATGTGTAAATTCCGCATACACTTTGATATACAAACAAAGTCTCTACCATTGTTATTTTAGATTCATCCAAGGTAACATACACTTTACAAGGTAAAGAATCGATCAAGGCTTAGGATCAACACCGAGGCATACGCAATGACTTGGGAAGGACGCAAAAAAAAGATGACAGACAAGTATTGTCCACAGGGTGAAATCTAGAAACTAGAGGTTGAGTGTGGAGCCCCAGGATATTTCAAGAGGGATTGTCCAAAGTTAAAGAATAAGGATGGAGGAAACGGGAATGCACAAGGCTGGGTGTATGCGGTCGGAAACGCAGAGAAGAGTGGGAATGCATCGAGGAACCCGGACTCAAATGTCGTCACGGGTACGTTCCTCTTAAACAACCGCTATTTGACACTGGTGCCGATAGAAGTTTTATATCTACCGCATTTAGTACCTTGATTGACATCATCCCAACTCCGTTAAGAAATAGTTATGACATTGAATTAGCTGATGGGAAGATAGTCGGGGTAGACACTATTCTGCGGGGTTGCACTTTAAATTTCTTAAACCATCCGTTCAATATAGACCTAATGCCTGTAGAACTGGGTAGTTTCGACGTTAAGAAGGTATCACGCCATGATCGTGTGTGACGAGAAACTTGTCCGAATTCCCTAAGGGAATGAAACCTTGATTTTCGCGATGACGAAAGTACCAACGGGAGAGAATCCCGGTTGACCATTATCTCATGATTCAAAGGCTCAAGAGTACATGGAGAAAGGATGTCAAATCTTTTTGGCACAGATATCAGCCAAGAAAGAGGAGGACAAATCAGAAGGAAAGCAACTTCAGGATGTACCAATCGTCCGAGATTTTCCTGAAGTGTTTCCTGAGGACTCGCCAGGTCTTCCTCCGACTCGACCAGTAGAATACCAAATCGACTTAATTCCAGGAGCCGCACCCGTAGCTCGAGCACCGTATCGATTGGCACCGTCCGAGATGAAGGGATTGTCGGAACAACTACAAGAGCTTTCCGATAAAGGATTTATAAGGCCTAGTTCCTCACCTTGGGGAGCCCCGGTCTTATTCGTCAAAAAGAAGGATGGGTCATTCAGGATGTGCATTGACTACCGGGAGCTAAATAAACTGACAGTAAAGAATCGTTATCCACTCCTAAGGATCGACGATTTATTTGATCAACTCCAATGATCCAGTATTTATTCGAAGATAGATCTAAGATCAGGATATCACCATCTTAGAGTACGAGAACAAGACATTCCAAAGACGGAATTCCGAACTCGGTATGGCCATTACGAGTTCCAGGTTATGCCATTCGGACTGACAAGCGGTATTCATAGACCTCATGAACCGAGTGTGCAAGCCTTACTTGGATAAGTTCGTAATTGTCTTCATTGATGACATACTAATTTATTCGAAGGACAAGAAAGAGCACAAAGAACATCTTAAGGCAATTATGGAATTGCTTAAGAAGGAGCAGTTATATGCTAAGTTTTCAAAATGCGAGTTTTGGATTCCGAAGGTATAATTCCTCGGTCACGTCATTGATAGCAGAGGCATACATGTAGATCCAGCCAAAATTGAATCTATCAAAGATTGGGCATCTCCCAAGTCACCAACAGAGATTCGCCAATTCTTAGGACTTGCTGGATACTACCAAAGATTCATCGAGGGATTCTCAAAGATTGCTAAATCAATGACGAAACTTACTCAGAAAGGAATCAAATTTGATTAGGGTGAAAAGGAAGAAAACGCTTTTCAGTTAATAAAGCAGAAGTTGTGCAGTGCGCCAATTCTGGCTTTACCTGAAGGAAGCGAAGACTTTGTGGTCTATTGTGATGCTTCACACAAAGGCTTAGGCGCTGTGTTGATGCAGAGAGAGAAGGTGATTGCCTATGCTTCTCGACAACTAAAAGTTCACGAGAAGAACTACACCACTCATGATTTAGAACTTGGGTCGGTAGTGTTTGCCCTAAAAATATGGAGACACTATCTTTATGGAACCAGATGCACCGTATTCACCGACCATAAAAGTCTACAACATATCCTCGATCAAAAGGAGCTTAACATGAGGCAACGCCGTTGGCTTGAATTGCTAAGCGACTACGATTGTGACATTCGTTATCACCCGGGGAAGGCAAACGTAGTGGCTGATGCATTGAGCCGTAAGGAACGGACTGAGCCATTGCGGGTTCGAGCCTTAGTTATGACAATTGGCTTGGATCTTCCCAAACGAATATTAGAAGCTCAGATCGAAGCCCAGAAACCAGAGAATCTCGTGAATGAAGACGTAGGCGGTATAATCAGAAGGGATATACCCAAGGAAAGATTGGAACCACGTGCCGATGGAACACTATGTTTACACGGCAGGAGTTGGTTGCCTTGCTATGGAGATTTAAGATCCGTGATTATGCACGAATCTCACAAGTCAAAATACTCTATCCATCCCGGTTCGGAAAAGATGTATCAAGACATGAAAAAGCTATATTGGTGGCCCAATATGAAGGCAGACATCGCCACCTATGTTAGCAAGTGCTTGACATGTGCAAGGGTCAAGGCCGAACATCAAAGGCCATCAGGATTGCTAGTACAACCTGAGATACCCGAGTGGAAGTGGGATAATATCACGATGGATTTTATCACCAAACTTCCTAGGTCGTCACAAGGCTTTGACACCATCTGGGTGATTGTGGATCGACTTACAAAATCCGCTCATTTCTTGCCAATAAGAGAGAATGATCCATTGGATAAGTTGGCAAGGTTGTACTTGAACAGGATAGTAGCAAGACACGGGATACCTGCTTCAATTATCTGTGATCGTGATGGGAGATTCACATCCAATTTCTGGAAATCATTTCAGAAAGCTTTAGGTACAGATATAAGCATGAGCACTGCGTATCATCCAGAAACTGACGGCCAGAGCGAGAGGACTATTCAAACTCTCGAGGACATGCTACGTGCTTGCGTGATCGATTTTGGCAAAGGTTGGGTTAAACATTTGCCATTGGCCGAGTTTTCATACAACAACAGTTATCACGCTAGCATAAAGGCCGCACCTTATGAGGCACTGTATGGTCGAAAATGTCGATCACCAGTGTGCTGGGCCAAAGTTGGGGAAGCCCAACTGACCAGTCCAGAATTGATCCAAGAAACAACAGAAAAGATCATCATGATCAAGCAGAGGATGCAAGCTGCTCAGGATCGATAAAAGAGCTACGCTGATCGAAAGCGAAAGCCGATAGAGTTCAAGGTTGGGGACAGAGTTATGCTCAAGGTCTTGCCTTGGAAAGGGGTCGTACGGTTTGGTAAGCGGGGCAAGCTGAACCCGAGATATGCCGGACCTTTCAAGGTGTTAGCAAAAGTTGGGAAGGTTTCCTACAGGCTGGAACTTCCTCAAGAGTTGAGCAGAGTTCATCATACTTTCCATGTGCCTAACCTAAAGAAATGTTACGCTGACGAACCAGTAGTGATGCCGTTAGAGGGAATTCACGTTGACGATAAGCACCAGTTTATGGAAGAACCCGTTGAAATCATAGAACGGGAATCAAACGAATGAAGCAAAGCCGGATACCATTGGTTAAGATTCGCTGGAACTCGAGGAGAGCTCCTGAGTTCACCTGGGAACATGAAGACTCGTTCAAACAGAAATATCCATAACTTTTCACAAACCAGGCTTCGTCATCCACTACAAGGTCTTAAGCTTTGAGGACAAAGATCTTCTAACGGGTGGAGACTGTAACATTTCTCAATTTTAGGTCATTTTACGACTCCTATTATTCGTCACTATTTATTTTAGTCTGATACACGTTTACTTTTAATATTTACTTTTAAGCTAAATCGCGTAGACTAGAAATAATCATTTAATGTAAATGGTCATCAAATAAATTAAGGTTTACATCAACTAAGTAATATATAATTATTAAAAAGATAATTATAAACTTTGCGTGTTTTATTTTTATTGGTCACGTAAAAGGTTTACGTTTCATAATAAAATACATTGGGACACACCCCGAAAATACTTAGACTTACCTAGACTCAAACCAATATCCACTTTTACTCCATAAACATAAAAATTAAATCAATCCTTGTGTAACCTCCACTATGGCCGAATGTTGGACACTTAACCCACTAGGAATCTTCATTTTGGATCCTTAAGTACATGTACAAGCTCCCTCTAATTAATACTAGTACTAATGGTCCCTTAGCTAATATTTACACAATGGATAATAACCCATTTAGTCTCTCATGCTTGTTTATGTCGCGGTTAAACATACACACACACAAAATCATCAAGAATCCTCCTAATACCTTTCAAAGTACTTGTACAACTAAGGTTAATTAAGCCTTGTACTAATTGTCCATCCCAATCTATTATACAATGGACAAAGACCTTCTTGGATCCTCCTTTGGCTCATATACCCGCGGCTAAAGCATCCACATAAACCCAAATCATAATATTTCTAGTATCTAGCCAAATTTTGTACAAATATCCTCTAATTAAGAAGGGTACTTAGTGGTTTAGCTAATACAATGTGTAACTAAGCAAAAACTACAAAACCACCTTGAAGAGGCCACGGTTTGGTTTGTTGGAACTAGGAAGTGAGTAACTAGCTCATTTGCCTATAAATACTCACCTAGTCTCACCATTAGACACTCTTACAAACACAAACACTTAAACACACCCACTCTCTATACGTCGAGTCTTAAACCGCAAGCAAACATACCTATTTACCTCCTTCGAACCAAGAAGACATAACAAAGGGTAACATAACGAGGCCAAGGAAATACACAAGCTAGGATTGGGTATACAAGCTTTAAAAGCTTAGGGTTATATATGTTTTAAGTGTAAACGCATCGGGTTTGCCTCTCAATCCAAGACCAAGAGCCTAGGACTATTGTAATTCGAACTAAACTCCTATCTATCTATATTCTTGTCGTTTTAGCATGTCTAGTTGGAAAGAGTCAAGTTACCTTGTGTGTAACAAGGTTAACATGGGCACGAACATGCATGGTTCGACCCATGCATGGTTTACGCACGTATATTAAGTATATGAGGCCTTGTGTAGTGCAAACATGTATAAAACGTGATAAAATATCGAGTTAAGCTTTAAACAATCATTTAAAATACACGAATAAGGATCATGGTGATCATGGGTTCGTTTTACTTGGTCACGCAAATTCTATACGTAAACACTTGAATGAAAACGCAACGACTTGGCTTGGGAAAGCATTCACTAACTATTTAAACGAATGCATGTGATTAATAATGATTAATAAATGTTAACGAGAGCTTAACAAAGGATTTGAAGCCCTAGAACCACACTAGTAAACCAAGGGGATTATGTTCGGGTCTTATTAGGCCCAACAGCCCACTAAAAGGCCCAACAGGCCACGACCCATGAGCCTACGGCTTATAAATAAGCTCTACGAGCTTATTAATGAACTAGAGATGCTTATGTGATTCGCATGAACCCTAAAACACTTATAAAAAGCTAGTCGAACCCTTAATGGGCTTACTAGCCCATTAACGAGTCCAACTCGAGCCATAAGCTCACAATAAGCTTAAAACATCTTATTGGTGAACCTATATAAGCTTAATAGGCTTAATAGACCTAAGTAAGGCTAATGGACCCTAATGGGTCAAGTCAAACCACTTAAAAACCTATTCGGACCCTTTATGGGCCTAACAGTCCGATAATGAGAACTTATTGCTTATTTGATAAGCTGACCAAGCAAAACAGAATCTAATGTGCTTATAAGGCTAGAGAATAAACTAGAAACACTCAAGGGACCCTTTTATAATATTCGGGTTTGAGTTATTGGGCTCACAAAGCCCAACAAGCTCGAATAAGCTCCAAGAAGCTCTCACGAGCTTGATTCAACAGAATTGATTTGTGTAACTTAAATAAGCTTAACAAGTGCTTTTGTACATTTAAAATCTTAATTGGACCATTAAATTGTTTGATGGGCCTTAATGGGCCCAATAAGCCCAATAAGCTTAAATAAGCTCATTCGAGCTTATTTATAAGCCAAAACAGTTGGCTTTACTTATTAGAGCTTAATAAAACTTGTTGCCACTTGTTAGACCTTAAATGGACTTAAAATACGATTTTTACAAAGTTGAGGGACTAAATATGTAAACTTTGAAACTTGAGGGTTAAATTCTGTCAACCCACTATTTTAGTAACTTAAGGGACTGTTTTTGTTATTCCTGGAACTTAAGAGACTATTTTAAACATATAAGGACCTAAAGTATGAATGTTGTAAAGTTAGAGGACTAAAAGTGTAAATGTGGAAACCTAGGGGTTTAAAGTGTAAATATTACATTTTCATAAACTAGAGGGACTGGTTTTATGATTATAAGAGCTTAAGGGTATTTTGTAAACGTAAGTGATTTTTATAAACACTTAACGAATCGGATGAGATATAATATGTTCGGATATTACTCGGTTTTGAACACGACCTAATAAATATAAATATTTATTAATGGTTATACATATACAAGAACGTATGAGGTAGTATACCTTCCTAAGAGCCACCAAACAATTACAAATACATTAAACATGTGCACCACCACACAAGTGATAACAGTATATATAAACTAGCAAATGATTGTAGTTTATACATTGAGTCTTTAGCCTAAATTTGTAGACTAAGACTGACCGTATTTACTTAGGTATTTGACGGTGTGATTCATACTTGGATATATACTATCATTTTCAGAGGACTATTTACTAAGGTGAGTTCATATCCCCATGTTTTACAATTATTTAAATGATTTACATCCTTGGAGTGAGAGCGTGCTTTGTTTTACAAATTGGACAGTGTACATTTTATTCATGATTACGTGTTTGCCTAAGTAGCGATAACCCATTGAGCCCATTATCATGAACTGTCAATTACTGGATTGTAAGCGCGAATGTTATAGATAGATCTATTAGGGATTGACATCCCCGTTCGGGTGACTAGCAAACACCATGAACGAACGTTATAGCATGTCGGATGAGGGATGTTTTGGGTTAGAACATCATTCACGGGCAATATTGGCAATTTATTGCATTCATACCATCGAGCTTCAGTGTCATGAGCTTAGGGAAACGTAATTATATTATTTTTTTGTGATGGTTGCATGGGATGCACGTTCACGAGGAAAATCTTGTGGTCCTACTATTGATTTACATAAACCTATGAATTCACCAACTTTATGTTGATGTTTTAAAGCATGTTTTTCTTAGGTCAATGAGGCACGAGGTGCTTAGGATACATTGGGGTCACTCTTTTGGGGAGTCATGCATTAAAGATTTGGAGTCATTACATTTTTAGATATTTGTTATGAGCTAAAATCCTTGTTATCAAATGTTGAACAATTTAAGCCATTGGGCTTGGTATTAAATAAATTTCAATAAATCCAATGTATCATGTTTTAAACGACTCTTTTAGAGGTCGTTCTCATATCTTGTGATATTGATCTATGAAGTAACGCCCTCGGATATTCAACATTCCGCTGTGACCCAGATTTGGGGATGTTACATATACACCTTGATGTATGTCGCCCTACTTAGAACTAGTGTCAAGAAATAATAAATACCTACTTTATCATATTCACTAAAAGGTTTAACCAATATGATTGTGTCTTCTTGTAAAGACATCAATAAGAAGTATGTAATTAACTTGAAATAGTTGAAGCCAAGAGTCGGCGTTCAATAATACTTTATTCAATATGCTTGTGACTTCTTGTAAAGACATAAACATAAAGTCCTTAAACTGTTCTAAGACTTATAAAGTAAGCAATTAACTTGTCATGTCTCATTGTCACGACATGTACATGAAGTCATTGAAATGTTCAAAGACTTATAACGTAAAATTAGAGATTAACATGTTATGTCTTCTTGTTAAGACGTGTACATAAAATCCTTGAAGTTCTCTAAGACTTCTACGTTATAGCATGCAATTGGCTTGAAATTACTGTTAATGCCATTATGTTTGAACAAATTGGCAAGTATGTGAGCCAAAGGGTATTAGGTTAACTAAGGAACTGTGATACTGTCTCATAATCCCTTACTCATAGAATACCACATCGCTATGGTATGTCTGATGTGTAAAATCAAACTCTGTTGATATTGTTTGATTTTTGATAACTTTAACTACCCTACCTCTAATCTTATCAAGGTTAACAAAATTGAGTAAGCCACATGTTTACTCAATATGGTTCCGACCAAGAAGGTAACTAAGACACCATCAGGTTATGGAATGGGAAGACTCCCATTAAGTCTTAACTGAAGTTCTGAATTTGTTAAGATCATGTTAAGCGTGTTGTTATCAAACTGGAGTCAAGAACTGTCAGCATACATTATACATCCCAAACGAGAACAAATTTTATTGTTGCTCGACTTGCTGCGTATTCGGAGAAAGTCTCCTCTTACTCGAAGCAAGTGGGAGCATATGTTTTTGGAGAAAGTCTCTTCTTACACAACCTTCTGAATGCACTAGCGAACAACATAATGAATGTTGAGATATAGTCCATGAAAGAAAATCATTTTTTGGAATTTGATTGATCTTTCACCAATTGGTAAGACTGAGAGGTTAAATTGGTTCTTCTAGGAGAAGACTAATATGGACAAAAATGTACACATATTTATACGCACGCCTAGTGGCAAGGGTTTTACTTATACTTAAGCGATTGACTATGATTAAAGCTTCTTCTCCTTGCGAGCGTTAAATGAATAAAGATATTAATTACCATACTTGATTTCATGAATACAAAATATGGCAATTGGATGTCAAAACTCCTTCTTGAATGATTACCTTTGCGAGGACGTTGTGTAATCAAAAGGGTTTATGAATCCAAGTTATCTTTAGAAAATGTGCAAGCTGCAAAAATCTAAGTGGTGATTAGAGCATGCATTTAGGAGCTGGAATCTTAAGTTTAAATCAATAATTTGATTTTGATTAAAACAAAGATAACTCTTGAGAACACCTTAAAGCTAGTCGGAGCATTATGTTTTATTTTTCTTATATCTCATATGTTGTGAACATATTTGAAATAATATTTCACCTAAGCTTGATTTTAATCCTTAGTTTGGAATAATGTTTCTATCGAGAGATATACGAAATAAAACATACAACCTTGGAACAAATGTTTACTAGAATAAACATACGTGATTAACAAGTCTAACACAATATGACACATCATTAAGCAAGACTGAAAGTTCTATCGTACCTGATGAGTTAAACACATGCATGAAAACGCTTAGTTCAGCTAAAGATTTCATTATGAATGTCATGATATGTATTAGATTAATTGTATCACTTGCATGAATGCAAGATGAGCCTAAAACCATAGTATCTACGTGAAAGTCATTAGACTACTATAAAATGAACATTCTAAAAGGCATGCAAAGGACTAAAGACATGTTTATTGTTTACGGATTTTAATAAGGAGATTAGTGTTGAGTTTATACACTAATGCTTTTTTTTGATTGATATGATTCTCAATCCTAGTCATAGCGGGATTTTCATCATAAAGGATAACACTGTTAACTAGACATGCTTGATTGAAAGCATTGTTGCACTATTCATTAAAGAATAAGAATACTTTACAGTTTGGGAAGCTGTTAAGAAGATTGTCTTATATAGGTAGTTTTTCTTGCTTCAAACAACCTATGTAATGTATTGTAGCGATGCTAGTATTATTGTAATAGCACATGAACGCACATATACAAAATGACAATCAACGTACTATTCAAAACGTTCACTTCTTGTGAGTTTTGAAACAAGTATTCTCAAAGGTCATTCAGATGACAACTTAGTTGGTACTTTTTACAAAGTCAATGTCTTGTACCAAACATGTTTATCATGCTAGGAACATTGAACTTCGACCTTCTAGTAGTGTCATGTATATCTGTTTTTAGTATTTGGATAATGGAATGTTAAGCAATTGTATTAAAAAATGATTTGGTATACCTGGTATGATCGTCTTCATTTATACAATTGTGTTCTATATTAGCATGTTTAATTTCATGAATAATTTATTTATTCTAAATTGTCCATTGTCAGTTAATGATATGGGAGCATCATTGAATTAAGACAAATGTGAGTGTTTTGGTTATATTCATACAGTATGAATTTTAAAGGATGATACCGCCAAACTCATATGTTGTTCATTGGATGAACATTGGACTGACCTAACCTATGAGTATTCACTACATGGATCGGCGTCAATAGTAAATCTCGCAAGTGGTTATGTCTCTCATCCTCAGACTTGAGATGCAAGTAGGTTTTGTGTGTGTGGAATGTCAATCTTTGATATGGTTCAATGCTGACCTGTTGAAGGCTGCTATAAAGGCCATTTTCAGGAGGGATGTGAAACACATAACGGACACGTGCAGTCAAAATAAGATTTGTTTCTCCACATGTAATGGAGTAAGATACTACTAGGCACCTCGATGATTTGAACAGATGTATGTGTGGCCGCACCCAAATATAATTAAGATGATACTTGATTGATTTGGTAATCTAGTTCAATGTCTATATCGAGAAACAGAATTGTTAAACATTAGAATGACTTATGATCCATGTCAGATGTTCAACATAGTATCTATAACAAAAGGATGATTGATACCTAAACCATTTAAAATGAGATGTTTAAGAAACTATCCTCATATGTCTCTAGGCGCATTGGCGTGTTGCTAGACACTAACCTTTGCTTGTATAATTACTTGATTATTATGACGTATGCAAGTAGGAGCTGTTGGAGTATGCTCGTGTCATAATAAATAATTATATGGCTAGACACATGTGAGTCTATGGGGTCACACACATATACACTGAGGTACCATTTATATATCGTGTTTATTATATTTACGGTATATAAATAATCTACGTAACACGGGATTACTATCGTGCTTCTAATAACTAAGTATTGTACTTAGTTAATTGGACTTGGAAAATAAAAGATGAGGCCCATAAAAGCCTTATAGGGGCTGGCCATTCATGGTGATAT
>BQNB010017354.1:0-64538 GCA_026074375.1 Tanacetum coccineum | reverse complement strand
GGGCATTCCCCCCTTTAGCTGGCAATGGGGCGTGACCCCCTTGACCCTCGGATTTATGTCGTAGTTGAAAACAGATTAACTCAAACGAGTGTGTACTCCACACCTCTCTAACCTGTATCTAAGCATAATATGAAATCTCATTTGTCTCTAATAAATCGTAATTACCTAAAATAGTTTATGACACTAAAATCACCAACAAACTTTATTTTACAAGCTCAAAGTCGGCTCGTTTTTATTATAGACCTAAATGATATAAAGCTCGAGCTCGATTTATTATGTCCACCAAATCGAGCTCATTTATTCATTTTAAGGTCGTTTATATATAGACTTACATAAATACATATACCGTTATATGTATACGAAGTGCATTTTATTATATAAAACGCGAATGTTTGTGTAGGCTTAGGAGTCGCAAGCCTGGTTTAGTCCACATTGACTCCATTAAAATTCGGCAAATGATATGTACACGGATCAAAATGATCCACACACTGAAAGTTTTTTTGTCTAGACCATTATGCCCTTTTAGAATTTTTTGTTGGAAAATTTTAGTGAAAAATGTGTTTTCACTAATTTTGGACATAGATGCTAGTAATTATTAGTAAATATAATTATTAAGTGTAAGGCTTTGTAACAAGCCATTATATGTCCAAAAATGAAGTTAGTGTGAATGAGATATCGAGTCTCAAAGAAGGGTAGTTGGAATCGAGAAAATCGGTTTAAATTGAGTAATAACAGCTAATTAAAGTGTCTTCTAGAGACTGACAATTCACATTGGATGTAGTAGATCTTGTCAAATTAAGTGAGTCATTGAGACTATTAATTTTAATTGGCTGAATTTGCAAGATTAATGAGTCATTGATCTGATCCACTTAATTATGAACTCTGAACCTTCACCCTCATCTACTACTGCTTGAGCCAACATATTAGGAAATAAAGGTGTAACATGGCCTGAAAAGTGTAGTCCTTGCTTTGCCATATTAGTGAAAACCTTTTTGGTAAGGACTGGTATTGGAAGGTTATCCAAAGGGGCAGGTAGGTTTGAAAGTTGGTTATTTAAAAACACTTGAACAAATCTTGGATACATTAAGAATTGCTTCTTAGCATCCAAGTTCCTAATCATACCCTCAAAAATCATCTTAGAAAAATTAAATTTTCTATCTGTAGCTAAGCAAATCAGTGCAGATGCAATATTTGTGGGAAATTGATCCCAAGAAGTACTTTTTAAACTAAGGCAGTGAATTAGGGTATGAATTAGGTACTTTCATGGTGGGGAGAAGAGAGCTTTTTGAAAAGTAAGAATTGTAAGATCTCCCTCATACCCCATCAATTGAAGGTTTTCATAAATTTCTTGATTTGTGAGACAATCAATTCCATCCACATCATTAAATAGAAGATCTCGTCTAATAGATGCTTTAGAAATTGATACAGTCTTGCCAGCAACTTTAGCTTTAATATAACTAACATCATTGACTGTTTTGGAAGTAGCAGTGTTCCAAAACTGTTCAATAAGGGAAGTAGAGACAGTGGGACTTATAGTGAGAGAGTAGTAAATCGAGCTTCGTGTAAGGAAGTCCACTATCTTATGGAATTGAGCATTCCGTTCAATTTTCTCCAAACAAGCAGATTGTGCTTAAGCACCTGGTACAAGCAGATTGTTGATTCATTGAAACCAAGATTGAGTTTCTTTGAAGCAGATCTGGTACAAGCAGATACCGATTTATAACAGTTGTTTAACTATTTTTGCGTGTTTTCAAGATGACTAACACTCAAACTCCTCCTCATGCGACTACTGTTGTGATCCCAACCGGTGCGCCAGCTACCAACACATTGGCTAAACATGCAGAAAGACCAGAAAAGTTTAATGGTCAGAACTTTAAGAGGTGGCAATAGAAGATGTTCTTCTATCTCACCACCTTGGGTCTTGCACGGTTCTTGAAAGAAACTGTGCCTCAGGTCGAACCTCCTGCCAAAGATCAATCCTCTAATGCACAAGCTGTGCAAGCTGTGGAAGCATGGAAACATTCAGATTTTTTGCATCACAACTATGGTCTGAATGGTTTGATAGATCCTTTGTATAACATGTACTGCAAGACCACGACTGCCAAAGCATTATGGAGTCATTGAAATCGCAAAATACAAAACAGAGGATGCCTGGTACAAAGAAGTTCGGTAAGCACGGGTTTTTGGATTACAAGATGGTTGATTCAAAGAACGTGATAAGTCAGGTTCAAGACCTGCAGGTTCTGCTACACGACATTCATGCTGAGGGAATGACTTTGAGTGAAACTTTTCAAGTGGCTGCTATAATTGAAAAGTTACCTCCAAGCTGGGTAGAATTCAAAAACTACTTGAAGCATAAGCGAAAGGAGATGAGTGTTGAAGACTTGGTTGTTCGTCTACGTATTGAAGAGGACAACAAGCTGGCTCAGAAAGACACTTATGCACCTGATTCTGCCAAGGCTAATATGGTTGAACATGCTGGGTCATCTTCAAGGTCCAATTCCAAGGGAAAAGGCAAAGACAAAAGGAAGAATGACAAGAAGAGCAAAGGGAAGTCTGAGTACCTTGCTCCTAAAGCTGGGATTGTGAAACAGAAGTTCCAAGGGACTTGCTACAACTGTGACCAACCTGGTCACCGTGCTGCTAATTGCAAGATGCCGAAGCGGGTGAATCCACGTCAGGCGAATATGGTGGATGAGAATGTGGACATGATTGCGATGGTGTCTGACGTGTGTGCCATGATCTCTGAGGTTAACCTGGTAGGTACTAACAACAGTGGTTTATGTTGTATGATACCTGGGGCAACTCGTCAAGTGTTGCTGATAAGGTATGTTTTCACAACTTTTCAGAGCGGCTTTGACAATGGACAGAACTGTATATGGGCAACCTCTGGCAACTTACAGCTGAAGTTATAATCAAGGGTGAAGGAGAATGGTTAATTTGAAGATGACCTATGAGAAAGACTCAAGTTGACTAATGTCTTGTATGTTTCGGAGATTCGCAAGAATCTTGTGTCCCGGTTGGCTTTTAAACAAGTTTGGTTTTCGTCTAGTTTTTGAGTCTGATAAGTTTTGTCTTGTCTAAGAATCAAATGTATGTTGGTAGGGTTATGCCATGAATGTATAGTTTAAGCTCAATGTAATGGTGTCAAGAAGAAATCAATAAAATAAACTCTTTCTGCTTACTTGATATGAGTCTTCTAATGTGAGGCAATGGTCGTCTGGACATGTAAAATTTTAATTCTATGCTTCGTTTGATAAAAGTTAATAGCATACAAACTCAATATTGATTCAAAATACAAATATGAAACTTTGTGTGAAGCCAAGACTTACAATGAGCACTTTCAAAGTGGTTAAGCGAACAACCAACCACTTGATATAGATACACACAGACAGTATGTTATCTGAAATCACTACCCACGAAGGGGTGGCAATAAGTAACATTATCACAGTTAATTTGATGATTGTATACAAAGTATTTTTAATTTAGCTTGTTGAAAAGTAAAATTAAGCTATAGAACAAGTTGTTCTATACAAAAACGAAGTTGAGAATCAACTTGGTAAGAAAATCAAGGTTGTACGAAGTGATAGAGGAGGTGAATACGTGTCTCCATTCGCCGAGCTTTGTGCGAAACATGGAATCAGACACGAGTTCATTGCTCCATATTCACCTCACAAAACGTAGTGCCGAAAGGAAGAACCGATACCTTGAAAAAATGGTTACGCATGATGTTTAGTCTGGTATGAGTCAGGACATGTGGGGGGAAGCCATTCTGACGGCTACTTATCTTTTAAATAAGATACCTCGTAAAGAAAATGAAGAGACTCCTTATGAATTATGGATGGGAAGAAAACCATCATATCAATACTTACGAGTGTGGGTTGTTTAGTCCAAGGTAAGCTGTGCCAACTCCCAAGGCCCAAAAGATTGGACCTAAATCTGTGGATTGTATATTCATTGGATATGCTAAGAACAGCACTGCTTATCATTTCATTGTACATGAATCGAAAAATCCTGATATCCAAAAGAATACAATAATGGAATCTAGGAATGCTTCTTTCTTTGAAAATATATTTCCTTGTTTATCAAAGGAAACTGGAAGCTCATTAGATGACAAAGTTGTCCAAGATAAGAGACAAAGAGATGATAATGATCTCCAAGATGAGAGACCAGATCAAACCGAAGGAAAAGAAGTTGAACCAAGAAGAAGCAAAGGTGCCAAGAAACAGAGAATCGTTTTGGAACCGATTTTGTTTCTTTTATGGTAGAAAATAAACCCACGTCTTACCGAGAAGCGGTAACTTCCTCGGAAGGGCAACAATGGAGAGAAGCCATCAAAAGTGAAATAGAAATCTATTTACAAAAACCATACGTGGGAAGCTCGTAGGGTTACCTCCAGGTTTAAAGCACGAGGCTATAAATGGATTTTGAAGAAGAAGATGAAATCTTATTGCACGATGACAAATATATAGAGCAAGATTGGTAAGCCTAGGGTTTAGAACAACGTGAAGTTTAGACTAACTTGATACTTATTCGCCGTTTACGCGAAAACCTTAATTAGAAACAATAATTGCTATTGCCGCATTAAGAAATTTGGAAATTCACCAAATGGATGTGAAAACGGCTTTTCTAAACGGAGATTTAGAAGAAGAAATATATATGAACCAACCAGAGGGTTTCATAGCTCCTGGACAAGAGGGCAAGGTTTGTAGACTTGTTAAGTCATTGTATGGCTTAAAGCGCAAGCTACCCAAATATGTGCATCAAAAGTTTGACCACACCACGTTAAGAGAGTGGATTACAAAATTAATGAATGCGACAAAGTGTGTTACGTGAAGGACACAGTGGCTGGAAATGGTAATTTTGTGTTTATATTTCGATGAAAAGCATAATCGTTGGCAGTAACGACAAGATAATTTAGATCCACTAAAGGATGCTCTCACTATTGAAACAAAGTTTGACATGAAGGATATGGGTTTGGCTGATGTGATCCTTGGAATAAAGATCATACGAACTCAGAATGGACTTGTGTTAAGTCAAGCACATTACGTGGACAAAATTCTTAATACTCATAATGCGGGGGATTCCGGCCAAGCTAGAACTCTAATTGTGACCCCAGTTTGCAACTATCTAAAAAAAAGAGGCTTAGGTGTTTGCCCAATTAGATGTTATTCAAGGATTAATGACATGTTTAATGTACTTGATGACAGGTACCCGACCTGACTTAGCATATGCAGTTAGTAGGCTAAGTAGGGTATTAGCGAGTAATCCAAGGTAAAAAAAAAATTATGGAAAAAAACCCAAAAAAATTGGAAAGCTATAACGAGGTACTTCATTACTTGATAAACCAGTCGTGATTATGGACTGGCATTATTGACAGACATCCTGGCCTTGTTATCGAGGGATACAGTGATGCACATTGGAGTATCTAACATAAAGGATTCTAGATCGACTATGGATATGTGTTTACACTCGGAGGGGGCCGTCTATATCTTGAAAAGTCCTTCCAACAAACTGTAATAGCTAGTCCATGATGGATTTCCAAAGAATTTATCGCCTAGTAAATGCGGAAAGAGGCGTAATGGCTACGTCAATTCGTAGAGTGACATACCAAGGTGACCCAAACCGGTAACGACCATTAGTATACACTGTGAAATAAATCGGTCCATGGGAAGAGCTAAAAAGTACAATGTAATGAAAGGAAAGTCCAAGACATATCCATCGTCGACATAACCGATAACGACAACTACTCTCAACTGGAGTTATCCTCAATTGACTATGAAGAGCGTCAAAGGAAACGATCGCGGATCCGTTTAACAAAAGTGCTTAAAGCAGATAGATATAGTAAGTCGTCTAAAGGAATGTGACTAAAGCCCTTAAAGGAATGAGTTTCTATGAAGGAAAACCTAACCCAGTTGACTGGAGATCCCAAGATCTGGGTTCAATAGGACAACCTAATCATAGAAATGTGGGGGAAGTCACGTCAATATGGGGGTGTTACTTAAATTGTAACATCCTAGTCCATTCCTATAACAAATGTGACTTGTTGAGAGGTTAAACATATGGCTTGTGTGATTCAGGTGGAAATCACAAAGCATAATGATTCAAGATGAAATCTCGCAAACATAAGGTTTTTAAATGATTCAGTATGAAATCAACAATGAGTGAAGAGAATACTAGGGTCGCTTCAAAGGGAATTGTGGGGGGCGCAATTCCTAAGAGCTCTCGCAGAACCAGGCTAGTGCTCATGACCATAAAGGGCACGACTATAAGGACTTGAGAATGTCAGGGAGAGTCATGTGTGAGTGTGAATTCGTCTACGTAAAAAATAGGCTGTGATCGAAGGATCATCGCGTCTACTCAGATCTATGAGGCCTATGCATCTCACAAGGGAGGTTCAAAGGGCCACACCTACCTATCCATGCAGGACAGCAAAAACCGCAAAATTTTGCCAGAAAATTTCTGTGTTATTTCGACCGATTCTCCTTCATGTGTTTGAATGTTGAAAAATTTTTTAGTGAAAAATGTGTTTTACACTAAATTTTGGACATTAATAATTATTAGTAAATATAATTATAATTGTAAGGCTTTGTAACAGAGCCATTATATGGCCAAAAAATAAAGTTAGAGTGAATGAGATATCGAGTCTCCAAGAATTGTAGTTGCAATGGAGAAAATTGGTTAAAATGAGTATAACAGCTAATTATTGTCTTTGACTGACAATTACATGGGATGTTATGATTGCAAATTAATGAGTCATAGACTATTTTTATTAATTGGTTTATTTTGCAAGAATAATGTTTCAGTTGTATTGACAATATCATGCTGTTATGAATGCAAATTAATGAGGATTAAACCAGCATTGATTGCACCATATCATAATGGATGTGTATAAAATAATACAATCTCAACCATTCCAAACACATCGGAGAAACACACAAGAGGAGAATAACTCCATTAATAAGTATTCTTGCAATCTTTTCATCAGAAGCACTCAAGTGTTCCGTGATTTTTCAGGCGAATGTTATTTCAGTCCGGAGATGTACAAACAGCTTTGGACGTTGTACCCTGGAAACAGACGTCGAATCTATTTTAAAGGGAAGCTTGTCCAACACGTGCCTCGTTTCCATGACCTTTATACAGATTTATTTATTTATCATTGTCATAGGTCTGTCTTCTGCTTCAAACCTCATTTCTGTCTGGTTATATTTTCTGTTATTTATTTCTGTTAATTATAATCTGATTTTGTTATAATAAAAAGTGTACATCTTTCCTTACATTTTTAACCCTCATCTATTCACCCAAAACGTGTTTTGCTCGTCATTCTCACTTTTCATGCCGCCAGTATACATTCTTCGCTTCCTTCAATGATAATCTCAACCTTGGCTTTCTTAATCAAGCAGGTATATCGGCTATTAATTAATGTTTTTATGAATTAACAATACATTCTTTTTTCTATAGTATGATGGGCTGGAGGGGAATATATATACACACGTAACTAATCGAATTGCCTTATGATCTACCGATGTTAGTTGAACTTTTTGACAAAGAACCTGAATGGTATAATAGTATTTTTCTGAATTTTTGAGTTTTTAATAGAATACTTCATGGTATATATAAGATCACAACCCTTGGTGACCTATATATATTATAGAAATATCAGTGAAGTATCATGCACTTTTTACCCTTTGGACATCATTCATGGACCAAGTTCACTGTGTTTTCATGAAAATTTTAAGTTACATACATGAAAAAATGATACATACATGTTTTGTGCTACATGTGTTACAGCAACTTTAGAACATTATAACTTGTATACATAATAAGTTTCGGTGTTTTTAGTTTCATTCAACAGATGAACTCGATTGACTTGTCAAGGCTTGTATTTTCGAATGAATAACTGTATCTAAGTAGCTCTATATTCTAATCATGTGATGATTTACTCAAGAGAAGTGGATCCTATCGAGATGTACTGGATTTGGAGATAAAAGAAAAAGAAGCACCACATCTTGTCTGATTGAATTCCCCTTTCAAATAGGAGGTAAAAAGGGAAGTGACGGTTCTTGGGTATATGAGGTAGCAAACCTGCAACATAACCATGAGCCTTCTACAGAGTTGTCGGGGCATCCATCATTCCGTTGATTAGAACCCGATGATGTAGAAAGTGTCAAAAGCATGACCGTTTCTGGAATCCCCCTAAGACAAATTCGTACTTCTTTACGTCAACAAATTTGCTACGTTGCTTGATGAGTTGCGTTCCAAGTATCAAGTGTGGCCTCTACACAAGAAAGATTATGTTATCTCAATAATTACTAAGCTCGTGAATGAACAAGATATATTATTTGAGTCGGTGATTCAACGACCAAAGGGAAGACCTCCAAAGGCCAAAAAGAAAAGAGGAATAACCTCTACAACAAGAGATGCTTCAAGATTTGAGTACGTGGATTTCTAATCATGAAGAGAACCTAATTGATTTGAACGCATATTCCACAAGTTCTAATCATGAAGACAATCTAATGGATCAAGTCGACTTTGTCGGGTTATTTGTTTTTTTTTCTGGTCAAAGAAGTAAATTGTTGCATTTGTTACGAATTTCTTTTGAAACTTTTCAATTAAATGTTCCAATGTTTTCTGTCGGATTCGTTTATACAGTTTTTTGATCTTGTGACTTATATCATTTCTTTATGGAGTAAATTGCAGTAAAATCATCTTAAAGTTTTGGCAAAATTGCAATGTTTCCGTCTTAAATGTTACGTAAATTTGCAAGATCGTCCTTGATGAGCAAAACCTTGTTGGTGCATTATCCGTCTCTGTGGGCAAAAACCTTTGGGCAAACTTTTAGTGCAGAGTATCGTCTCTGCGGGGACGATACTTGCACTAAAAGTTTGCCCAAAGGTTTTCCCACAGAGACGATACTTGCACCAAAGGTTTCTCACAAGGACGATCCTTGCAATTTCGTAACATTTAGGACGAAACATGCAATTTGGCCAAACTTTAAGGATGATTTATGCAATTTACTCCATAAGAAATGATATAAGCAGTGTCGCAAGATCAAAAAACTGTATAAACGAATCCGACGGAAAACATTGGAACATTTAATTGAAAAGTTTCAAAAGAAATTCGTAACAAATGCAACAATTTACTTCTTTGACCAGAAAAAAAACAAATAACCCGACAAAGTAGACTTGATCCATTAGATTGTCTTCATGATTAGAACTTGTGGAATATGCGTTCAAATCAATTAGGTTCTCTTCATGATTAGAAATTGAGGGATTAAGTGTGTTCGATCATTCCACGTACTCAAATCTTGAAGGATCTCTTGTTGTTGTAGAGGTTATTCCTCTTTTCTTTTTGGCCTTTGGAGGTCTTCCCTTTAGTCGTTGAATCACCGACTCAAATAATATATCTTGTTCATTCACATAATTATTGAGATAGCGTAATCTTTCTTGTGTAGAGGCCACACTTGATACTTGGAACACAACTCATCAAGCAACGTAGCAAATTTGTTGACGTAAAGAAGTAAGAATTTGTCTTAGGGGGATTCCAGAAACGGTCATGCTTTTGACACTTTCTACATCATCGGTATCTAATACGACCGGAATGATGGATGCCCCCCGACATATACTGTAGAAGCATCATGGTAATGTGTGTAGGTGTTGCTACCTTATATACCCGTGAACCGTCACTTCCCTTTCTACCTCCTATTTGAAAGGGGAATTCAATCAGACAAGATGTGGTGCTTCTTTTTCTTTTATCTCCAAATCCCGTCCATCTCGATAGGATCCACTTCTCTTAAGTAAATCATCACACGATTATAATATAGAGCTACTTTGCTACAGTTATTCATTCGAAATACAGCCTGACAAGTCGATCGATTATTGTTGTATGGCAACTAAAAACATCGAAACTTATTATGTATACAAGTTATAATGTTCTAAAGTTGCTGTAACACATGTAGCACGAAACATGTATGTATCATTTTTTCATGTATGTAACTTAAAATTTTCATGAAAACACAGTGAACTTGGTCCATGAATGATGTCCAAAGGGTAAAAAGTGCATGATACTTCACTGATATTTCTATAACATATATTGGTCACCAAGGGTTGTGATCTTATATATACCATGAAGTATTCTATTAAAAACTCAAAAATTAAGAAAAATACTATTATACCATTCAGGTTCTTTGTCAAAAAGTTCAACTAGCATCGGTAGATCATAAGGCAATTCGATGTAGTACGTGTGTATATATATAACTAGCCCATACAATAGAAAAAAGAAATGTATTGTTAATTCATAAAAACATTAATTAATAGCCGATATACCTGTTTGATTAAGAAAGCCAAGGTTGAGATTATCATTGAAGGAAGCGAAGAATGTATACTGGCGGCATGAAAAGTGAGAATGACGAGCAAAACACGTTTTGGGTGAATAGATGAGGGTTAAAAATGTAAGGAAAGATGTACACTTTTTATTATAACAAAATCAGATTATAATTATCAGAAATAAATAACAGAAAATATAACAGACAGAATGAGGTAGAGGCAGAAGACAGACACTATGAATGATAAATAAATAAATCAGTAAAAGGTCATGAACGAGGCACGTGTTGGACACGCTTCCCTTAAAACAGATTCGCCGTCTGTTTCCCAGGGTACAACGTTCAAAGCTGTTGTACAGCCGGACCTGACATACTTGCCTGAAAAATCACGGAAACTTGAGTGCTTCTGATCGAAAAGATTGCAGGAAAACTTA
Source organism: Tanacetum coccineum (assembly GCA_026074375.1). Lineage (NCBI taxonomy): Eukaryota > Viridiplantae > Streptophyta > Magnoliopsida > Asterales > Asteraceae > Tanacetum > Tanacetum coccineum. The sequence continues at coordinate 53,783 of BQNB010017354.1, read as the reverse complement.
TTAATGGAGTTATTCTCTCTTGTGTGTTTTTCCGGTGTGTTTGGAATGGTTGAGATTGTCATCTATTTATACACATCCATATGCATATGGTGCAATCAATGCTGGTTAATCCTCATTAATTTGCCAATCATAATCAGCCAATTAATTGTCAATCAATGACTCATTAATCTTGCAAATCAGCCAATTAAAATAATAGTCAATGACTCATTAATTTGCAAATCATAACACCCAATTTAATTGTCAGTCAAAGACACATTAATTAGCTGTTATTACTCAATTTAACCAATTTTCTCCATTCCAACTACCCTTCTTTGAGACTCGATATCTCATTCACACTAACTTTATTTTTGGACATATAATGGCTTGTTACAAAGCCTTACACTTAATAATTATATTTACTAATAATTATCTATGTCCAAAATTAGTGAAAACACATTTTTCACTAAAATTTTCCAACAATCCCCCACATGAATGGAGATCGGTCGAAAACACACGAAATTTCGGCAAAATTTCTGCGGTTGAGTCCTGCATAGGATAGGTAGGTGTGACCCTTTGAACCTTCCCTTGTGAGATGCACTTAGCCTCCTAGATCTGAGTAGACGCGATGTCCTTGAACTAGCTCTTTTACGTAGACGACAATAATAGAGGGGGGGGGGGGGGGGGGTGGGGGGGGGGGGGGGGGGTGGGGGGGGGGGGGGGGGGGGGGGGGGGGGGGGGGGGGGGGGGGGGACACACGGACTCTCGCCTTACAGTTGTCAAGTCCTCATAGTCGGCCCTTTATGGTCAGAGCAACTAGCCTGGTTCTGCGAGAGGCTCTTGAGGAATTGTTGCGGCCGCACAATACCCCTTCGAAGCAACTTCCAGTACATCTCGTGGCGTGTCAATCGTACGTATAGGTGAATTTTCATACTGATGAGCAATTAAAAACAAATATTTGCGATTTCCATCTTGAATCATTATGCTTTTGGATTGTCCACCTGAATATCACACAAGCCCATCTGGTTAACCCGTCCGACAATTCACATAGGTGGTAAAAGGACTGTACTAGGGAAGTATATCCAATATATAAAGTCACACCCCCAAAAAGACGTGTACATTAACCCCCACATTAACAAATGAATAAGTAATACCAAATATGTGAACCCCGATCTTTGGGATCATCAGTCAAGCCGGGGGATAGGATTTTCACATCTGATGAGAAACCTCCAATTCCTTTAAAGTGCTATAGTTCCCGATTCCTTTAGACGTCTTACTAACTACCTCTCTCTTAAAAGCTCAATTGTAAACGGCTCCGCGAGTGGTAAATCCTTTGACGGCCTCATAGTACAAGTTTGAGAAAACACCTAGTTTGAGAGTAGTTGTCGTACTAGTTATGTACGACGATGGAAATGACTAGGACTTTCCATTATACAATGGTACTTTTAGCTCTTCCCATGACCGCATTAACTGTCACAATGTGTATACTAATGTTCGTTACCGGGTTATAGGCCGACCTTTGGTATCTCCTCTACGTAAAGTGACGATAGGCCAATCCGTCCTTCTTCTCGCAATTTATCTGCGTGCTCATAACTAACAGACATACCAACGACTGGAGCTACTCGACAACCCCTGAAAATGCAGAGTCAGCCAGTACACAAGAAATATCGGCCGTGCTCCTAGAGTGCAACACATAAACCACTCGACTCTCACTACGAACCTAAAATAACTCACACCACATTGCAACCCTAAGAACCCCACGCACCCCGGCCGCAGTCATTACCAACATCAGACCAAGCAACCCTCCATGACTCACCGACATGAATACCCCTCTTATAAAAGCGTTATCCCAATGACCAAACAAATTTGGGAACTAACTTCAGAGATACCAACATAATAGCCTACTAACATGCCTATGCTAAGTCAGTTCGGGAACCTGTCAACAAGATACGATTTCACAAGTCAATCATCCAAGAAACACCACAAATAGGGCCACACCAAGCCCACATAGATATACGCAATCAGCCCACTTAGAGACAAAGAACGCTGAATACTACGCAATGTCTCTTCCACTTGCCCTGCCAAACATCTACAACCTGCCAAATTTACCTCCTTTTTACCAATAGTCAAAATCCTAATCCCCCACTACCCGAACCATCTTAACTACAGCACAAGGAAAACCCCGGCACCCTAACCTTCCCCCCCCCCTCCACCGAACCATGTCCCACAATAGCATAACACCCTGACAAACTTAGGCACACGCCAACCACAAGACTTGACCATCCCCCTATAATCCAAACATCTACCAAAGAAACCACAAGAAATACATAATCCATCCCATTAGTGCCTTCCACGAAACACACTTGTCGCAATCATAAAGTTTTGAATCCACTCTCCTAAGCATGGTGTTGTCAAAACATTTGAAGCCACTATTTGGTGGAGCTTCGGTTTAACAGCCATACAACAGACTTAACAAGTCTACAACCTTGCCCACTTTGTTCCAGGAGCAATGAAACCCTCAGTTGGTTCAATATATATTTCTTCTTCTAAATCTCCGGATTAGAAAAGCCGTTTTCACATCCAATAAGTTGGTTAATTTCCAAATTTCTTAATGCGGCAATAGTCAAATTCTTTGTTCTAAATAATTTTTATTCGGCGGGTAACCGCTGAAGACCGTACACCCTAATGATCACAACCTACCCGGATGTACACCCCCCATTATTCTACCCCCACAACAAAATCTAAGTACCACCCTAGCCAACCAGCAAACAACAACTACAACAAAAACCAAAACTACCTCATCATAAACAACAGGAGGTAAACCCACGATCTCCCCGAAAGTGATAAATTACCCCACTCGAACTCAAACCCAAAATCAGGCCACTTATCACCCTAATAATCCCTAATGGCCTCTTAAGATACCCGTGCTACAACTTACAGCAAGGGATTTAACTATACACCCAAAGTAAATAGACACAAACACGGTGTCCCGCACGAATACTCGTTATTACTGTGCCCTAATGCTTCTTCTTGTGTTTCAACATCTTCATCCTCGGTTTTGATCTTGTCTCTCATCTTGGAGATCATTAGTCATCTCTTTTTTCTCTTATCTTGGACAACTATGTCATCTATATTGAGCATCCAGTTTCCTTTGATAGAACAAGTAAATATATTTTCAAAGAATGAAGTCATTCCTAGATTCCATTTAAATTGTATTCTTTTGGATATCATGATTTTTTCATTTCAATTACAATGAACTTAGCAGTGTTGTTCTTAGCATATCCAATGAATATACAATCCACAGATTTAGGTCCAATCTTTTGGGCCTTGGGAGTTGGCACATCTACCTTGGCTAAACAACCCCACACTCGTAAGTATTGATATGATGGTTTTCTTCTCATCCAAACATTCATAAGTGATTCACTATCTTTATCCGTTACAGGTATCTATATTATAAAAGATAAGTACCGACAGAATGAGCTTCCCCCCACAAGTCCTGACGCATACCAAACTAATCAACATGGCAGTTAACCAGTTCTTTCAAGGTGACTGTTCATTCCTTTCGGCAATACCGAATTGCTGAGGTGAAATAGGTGAGCAGTGAACTCGTGTCTAATTCCATGTTTCGTACAAAGCTCAGCGAATGGAGCCACGTATTCACCTCCTATAACACTTTCGAACAACTTGATTTTATCTAACCCCGAAGTTGATTCTCAACTTCGTTTGTATTAGAACAAACTTGTCTATAGCTTCATCCTTTACTTTTCAACAAGTAAACATAGCAATTACTTTTACAATCATCAATAAACGTGATAATTACAATAAAGCCACCTTTCGGGGTAGATGATTTCCAGATCACATATTGTCTTAGTGATCAAGATCAAGTGTTGGTATTGTTTCGCTTAAACCACTTTGCAAGAATGCCTCTTGTAAGTTTTTGGCTTCAACACAAGTTTCATATATGTATTTAGAATCAATATGGAAAAGTTTGTATGCTATTAAATTTAATCAAACGACACAACGAATTAAAATTTACATGTCCAAGACGACCATGCCACACATTAGAAGACTCAATCAAGTAAGCAGAAGAGTTTTTATTTTATTTAAATTCATTCTTAACAACCATTACATTGAGCTTAAACATTCATTCAGGCATAAACCCCTACCAACCATACATTTGATTCTTATACAAAACCATACTTAAGCAGACACAAAAACTAGACGAAAACCAAACTTGTTTAAAGCCAACCGACACAAGATTCATGGCGAATCTCCGAAACCTACAAGACATTAGTCAACTTGACTCTTTCCTCAAAGTCATCTTCAAAATAACATCTCCTTCACCCTTGATATCAGCAGTTGCAGAGTTGCCTATATACAGCTTCTGTCCATTGTCAACCGCTCTAAAAGAGTGAAACATACTCTTATCCGCACACACATGACTAGTTGCCCCAGTATCAATCCACCAACCACTGTTGTTAGTACCTACCAGGTTAACCTCAGAGATCATGGCACACACATCAGACACCATCGCAACATGTCCACATTCTCATCTACCATATTCGCCTGACGTGGATTTACCCGCTTCGGCATCTTGCAATTAGCAGCACGGTGACCTGGTTGGTCACAGTTGTAGCAAGTCCCCAAGAACTTCGGTTTCACAATCCCAGCATTAGGAGCAAGGTACTCAGACTTCCCTTTGCCCTTCTTGCCATTCTTCTTTTTGTCTTGGCCTTTTCCCTTAGAATTGGACCTTGAAGATGACCCAGCATGTTCAACCATATTAGCCTTGGCAGAATCAAGTGCATAAGTGTCTTTTTGAGCCAACTTGTTGTCCTCTTCAATAAGTAGACGAACAACCAAGTCTTCAACACTCATCTCTAGTAGTTTTTGAATTCTACCCAGCTTGGAGGTAACTTTTTAATTATAGCAGCCACTTGAAAAGTTTCACTCAAAGTCATTCCCTCAGCATGAATGTCGTGTAGCAGAACCTGCAGGTCTTAAACCTAACATATCACGTTCTTTGAATCAACCATCTTGTAATCCAAAAACCGAGCTACCACGAACTTCTTTGTACCAGCATCCTCTGTTTTGTATTTGCGTTCCAATGACTCCCATAATTCTTTGGCAATCGTGGTCTTGCAGTACACGTTATACAAAGGATCTATCAAACCATTCAGAACATAATTATGGCACAAGAAGTCTGGATGTTTCCATGCTTCCACAGCTTGCATAGCCTGTGCATCAGAGGATTGACCTTCGGCAGGAGGTTCAACCTGAGGTGCAGTTTCTTTCAAGAATCGTGCAAGGCCTAAGGTGGTGAGATAGAAGAACATCTCCTGTTGCCACCTCTTAAAGTTCTGACCATTGAACTTTTCTGGTCTTTCTGCATGATTAGCCATTGTGTTGGTAGCCGGAGCACCGGTTGGGATCACAACAATAGTCGCAGGAGGAGGAGTTTGAGTGTTAGTCATCCTGAAGGATTACACACAAACCGTTAGACATTGGTCGTAAGATTGGATCGGGGGTAACGTTCCTACCCATTTGGTTATGAGATTGGATCGGGGGTAACGTTCCTACCCAAATTAATGTTAGTTGTTGGATCGTGGGACACGTTCCATTCCCATGTTTGTGATTGGTTGCTTAATTGTCCTATATTGTTTTAATGATCACAGCAATTTGGTTTAAAGGTTTTAATTGTGTGTCTTAAACCTTTGAAACTCGCTCAACTTTATGTTGACAATTTTAAGCATCATTTTTAGGTGAGCGTTATGAAGGTTCTGAAGTTAATAAAAGTGGCTAGAGAGACTATTAGGCTGCATTGGAAGATCCCATTTGTTGTTGTTTCGTACTTTGTTTGCATTCATTCTTGAATGTTTTATTAGGTTGGAAGACATTGTCTTTGTATTGATGAAACACCCTTTCATTAATATAAGATGTCGTTCTTTTGTTTTGGGTATTGTTATGACACTTTGTGTCTTTGCTTTACTTTATCTTTAATTTTAGTATTCTCTATATAGACACCATGTGTTGTGATGATATCCATCCCTGTTACGCCACGTGTTTCCGCCTTGGCGGGGTGTGACATTTACTCCCTAATAAAATGATGTAAATCTCGACAGCTTTTCATCAGATCAATTGTTTTCATGGAGAAGGAATTTGTGTTGATGCCGTGGATTGAAGACAGGGTATTCGGATACATAAAGATACTTGGACAAACATCTGAACCAGCAAGGCTGGTTTTATGTAAAACACCACTTTTCAGGTTGTAAACATAAAACACAAAAAGATCGACGCCGATGCTCCTTATTAATATATCTCCATCTTTATTCCAACACCCAATCAAATGTATTAAACAACCATCAGGAACTTTAAACCGACAATGTGGCACCCATTCTTTCTGGTGGTTTAAGAGCCAAACCTCCATGGTCCTAGTACACACATATCCAACTTTACCATTTAGATCAACCACTTGAAACTTGCAACTATATTTTCTCCAGAAATCACACATTCTTTTTGGAGGATCAATCAGCCCAAACGCTTCTTTCTCTACATCAAACCATATTACCGGTCTTCCACCATCTTTGGTTTTGATGTCAGAATAACTGTCCAACCAATGCAGACATCCATTAGCAAATACGGCTTTACATGTTATTGTATAAGACGGGACTTGGGGTATTTCTCGCCATGTGTTTATGCCAAATACATGCACCATTGTGCATAGATTTTTATTTACCATATCAGGCTTATCTCGTGGCGCATGTTCTTTTAGCAAAACACACACCATCTTCCAAGTGTTGGTGGAAGAATCAAAACCAAGCCCACAAGACTCTGCGCATGCGCCTATCAAAATGCAACAGAAACGGTGGAAGCTCATAACATTCTTTCCTTAGAAGATGGACCACTGCCAGCGAGGTTATTACATAATCATCGTTTTGTAATATGCACATCAACTCGTTGCAAGAACCTAGGACTTAAATACTGAATATATAAGATCTAGAGAGCGGTTCCTTGCGTAAATACTTTAAAAATGATGCCTCTTTCGGCTCCAAAACATAATGAGTAGTTCCAGGTTGTTTAGCTTCAATGACATGGAAACATATTCTCTCTAGAGAAAGATTTGGATGGTACAAGATGGGTCTGGGTTCTTTTACAACTCGTTTGTCATGAATGATTGTCAGGTAACGATCATCAATGTAGCTACGCCATACTTTTGATACGCAGCGGTATTGAGCTAAATATTTAACGGGTACTCTTGAGAAGATGTTGAATATGATATTTGAAGGTAATCTATCAGCTATGATTAGGTGGTGATATATATACCGAGAAGCAGCTATCAGTATTAATATAACAATTCAATTCGTATTTAAACAGGAAAGCAGGCTATGACAGATTTGTAAGTATCTATATGAAATGCCACCGTCTATCTTTACCTAAAACAAGAGTTATGAACCACTGAAATTTGCTTTAAGCATGGGCTAGAAAGCCGAATCAATAAGTCTATTGTTATGAACCATTTGGAATTTTTATTAAGCACCGGCTTTAACTTTTAGTAGTGAAAATTCTATTAATGCAATTCAAAAGGAGTTTCAACATAATCCAATAAAGACATACAAGTGCAGCTTTACAATAAGTGCTGATTGCAAAATACGATCGTCCATAAGATGTTAGTCAAATAAACATAATTCCCTTTATACACTATAGGCTAGTATGGGGGGTCGTTTGTCAAAAATCATAAACAAAAAACGCATTAACTATTCCTTATATATTGTGACAATATCGATAATTTAACAAAAGAAACTATCATTGTATTAGCATATATACATCTTGAAAGACATCTGAAAACAAAAGCTACAGCTCTTACAAGGTCCGACCCCTAATGCTCCAGCTCGAGCTAGTTTCGCCAAACATACCCCAACCTTTCCAAAAGGGGAGGACTTCACCCGACATAAGTCTGTGTGGAGGGGGCTCAAGCTCGTAGCCAAAAGGTCACAATTCTCTTTTTTACAGTAACATAAATCCTTAGCCAAAAATCATATAAACAAAAAATGCATAAAATGTAACTTCACCAAATAATAAACACATCCATCAAATCAACATACCTGTCAAAATTGACGAGGAACAGGTGATCTGTTAATTGTTGGGGTTTAAGGTTGTGTCAACAAAGACAATAAGAAAAACAAAACTTTAATAAAAGAGTTATCTAGAATTTTGTCTGCTATTTTATTTTCAGTCCAAATTTTACAAAAGTCTCGGGTTTGGTCCAAAAGTGAAATACCCGATTAAGGTTTGATCCATTTTCTAAGTCTGTTAGTTTGACTTTGTTTGACCATTAAATAACAGGGCATTTTTATCAGTTCATATATATTACTAACGAAAACAAATAAAGTCAATCCTACTAACACCTTACATATTCTCTCTTTTTCAAGTTGACTATACTTGTGAAGAAGATGCATTTTGATAATGCAGAGGACGGTATTTGATGATGAAGATGGGGGACAAATTTTTTTCTTTCTTTTTTGGCCAAATTTTTGTGGGTGTGTAAGATTCGGTTTAATATATATATGTTTGCATTTGAAGTGTTTTATATCATTTAACTGGTCAAACAAACGGTCAACGAAAATTTGGACGAAATTCGTAACGGGTGTTTTAGTTTTGGACCAAAAGTGTTACGGGTCGAGTAAAATCAGACAAGATACGTTACAAAAAAAACATTTTGGACCAAAAGTGTTATACCCGGTAACCCATAAGGACCAAAAATGTAGTTAACTCTATTACTAATGAAAACAAAATAAAGTCAACCCAGCTAACACAATACATAGTCTCTCTTTTTCAAGTTGACTATATTTGTAAAGAAGATGAATTTTGATAATGTAGAGGAGGGTATTTGATGATGAAGATGGGGGACAGATTTTTTTCTTTCTTTTTTCACCAAATTTTTGTGGGTGTGTAAGACTCGGTTTGATATATATGTTTGTGATAGAAGTGTTTTATGTTTGTTTTAAATCATAATCATAATAAGCAGTCAAGTCGTTTCCTTTCACGGTCAGATTCCACAATCCAGTCTCCATCTTCTGGATTTCATTCCTCGGGCAGTACACTTCTGTCATCAACCTCATAAGTCCAGCCCAGTTCATTCATAGCATATTCAGCATCATACACCAATTGGTTCGCTGTGGGTTTTCCACTAAGTCCCAAAGCACTGTCCTGCCAATGTGCAAAGTAAGCATATTTCACTTGGTAACTTGTTGGTACAATTAACTGATATTTAACACAGTCTGCCCATTTTTTCTTTAAACCACGGGTCAATCCGACACGCCTTTGGGTTTCTGAGAAATTTATGTTTGCTTACATTGCATTAAATCCATGAATGTGCACTCTCGCCCACTGGCAAAATGAAACCCTTCAATCGTTCATGCCCCATGATGTTCCCAATTTCTTATTTCCATTTCATTTTCTCCAATTCCCTCCTATTAATTTCCATTTCCTCCGTTACCTCCATTTCCATTTCCTCCGTTACCTCCATTCCCATTTCCTCTGTTACCTCCATTTCCATTTCCTCTGTTACCTCCATTTCCATTTCCTCTATTCCCACCTTCTTGTTCATCCCCATTCTCATTCAGGGGTTCAAGGTTCATTGCGGCTTCACGAGCCTCCATCTCTTTAGCTACTCGGCGAGTAACCAATTCTTCAACCTCCTCATGGGTCATGGACGCTCCAGATCGGGTGTTAGGCATCTTCCTACAACATAACAACGTAACACTCGATGAGATTTCTAGGTGATGCGAGATCACTAACGGTGTTAAATAAAATTTACGGTTAATTCACATAGAAAATACATGATCGAAATATATTCAATGAAACCCTATAACGCATGACGCAAAAGCATAAATAAATCAAATGATGACATCATATCATAGATAAATACCAATTTCATATCATCGAACATTAGTGATTACATCACATTGGTTTCAAAATACAGAAAATACGAGTTTCTAACACTACGGTCATCACTAAACGCTACTGCTCAATACTGCAACACTAATGAACATATCTAAGGACGGTAGCCCATGTGCTTCCTAGCACACGCCTCAAATCTGCCAACTCTCACTCGATCATAAAATTGAAACCATCATATCTGCCTCAGCTCTCTCTGCATACGTGACATGCCGCACTAGAGTCGGTCAACTCTTTGACTCTCAACACTCGCGGTGCCTCTGAGCCTCTTGTTATCCCTCTCCAACTCATCAATCCTCTTAGTCATAGCAGTGTCTACCGACTCAACCCCAATAATCCTATGTCCCTGCTCCATCTGGACTCCCTCAATGACCTGTATACGATGGACTAGGATAGCCTCTGTGTGATCATGGAACCTCTGAACCAAATCTCTCAATGTCTCATATGTAACCTCTACTGCTCCCTCATAAGCAGGCTCAGGAATATCCTCTGGCATCATAGGATGCGTAACCCTCTCAACTCGGACCTCAACCAGGCCCTTCGCACCCGTCTCACTCCTCTCTCGATCAACAGCCTCAACTACAACTCTAGCATCAATCCCCCTATCTCTAAGAGCATCCGCGTAAGCAAAACACTCGTCAATCTCTGCCTGAATCTCTGGATCAATATCCTGGTCTAAGTGCGGCTCATCACTACCCCTGACAATAACATCATCCCTCAAACTAGTCTCTCTAGGATCTACCTCTACATCTGCCAAATAACCAGAATCCCTAACACTCTTAGGCGATGGTATCAAATCAGCACGGACGGGAGGTAAAGCTCTGGATACAAGTGGTAATGCAGGTACAGATGTCATAGGGGACCTACGTCTCTTGCGAGATGGCCCCGCAGAAGTACTCGGTAAATCGGAAGAAGAATGATCCGACAATGAGTGTCTCGAAGAAGAATCAGATGAAGCATCTGAATGAAAATCTGATGATGAATCTGAAGAAGAATCTCGAGCTGAATCATCTGGAGAATAATAATCCGATGAAGAATGATTGACATAATGTCTCACAGCAAGTTGCTGAACAGGTAACGATCCAACCCTCTTCCTCGCAGTCATCATGTGTACCGGCCCATTAAGATGGTGGCGGTACAGTCGACCATAGGGAATAGGCTGTCCAGGTGCTAGAATCATAACTCGACGTAGAATGCAGGTGAGTAATCAAGAGATGCTGGTGTATAATCTGGGGATGGTGGTATAATAGGTGCTATGATAGGTGTCTCTGTGAGTATCACTGTAGTGTTAGTCTGAGTAGTGGGTGGAGTAATCACTGGTATGGTGTCGGGAATAGTGGTAGAGATAGTACCGAACAAGATGACTCGTCCAGCAGGTGTCCCTATGCTGTCCTCTGATGAGTCCAAAGAAACTAAGATAATTGAAATAGCCATGACCTCCACAAGCAAAGTTTATATAAATCATATTTATATCAATCATGCATGATGCAAACATATGATCGGGTGAATGGGTAACTAGATGAATGCAAAATGAACGAATGAATGCGCGGGTCATCGAGTCCTGCATGATGGGATGAAATGGGAAATACTTTTATTAATATTAGTTATACTTAGTATTTAATACATATATATATTATTTACATAGTATTTAATTATGTATACGTACTATGTAAAATCACGTAAAGCACATAATCACGTAGGATCACATACTGGTTATAGTCCAGACCTAGTTTATACTACCTGATTCTCTATAATCTGGCTCTGATACCACTTGTAACACCCCGCCTTACGCAGACCATAATATTGTTCGTTTTGCCCGCAGGCTCACGGCTTTGCTTTATGGCCCTCATGTAAAGACTTCTCGGCAGGTCACCCAAGGCAGTACTACTTTCACATGAGCACGCTTAACTGCCAGTTCCTAGGAACCCCACTCGCAGTAGACCACAAACGCGTTGTGTCATTGTAAGGCGAATGTTATCTTATACCCAGCATCACTCCAGGCCACAGCCGATGTGGGATTTTCCTAGGGTGTCATAATCACCCCCCTTAGGGACTCATCATCCTCGATGAGGTTTGCCCCACCATCCTGAACGGCTCAAGAGTGGCTCTGATACCAATCTGTCACACCCCCAAACGGGCCCTGGACGGAATACGTGTCCGGAGGCGTGACGTTCCTGGATATCTCAAGTACAAAGCATAAAGAACGACCTCTAAGGGTACGTTTTAAAAATAAACACCGTTGCATAAATTTAAAATAATAATAAGTTTACATCAATCAAATTTAAAAGATTTAAAAATTAAAATGCGGAAGCTTTAATAAGTTCAACAACGGTATTAATGATAACATAGATGAAATCTGAAAACTGGTTCGGGCAATGAGACTTCATATAGATCAAGCAACAACTTCCAAGCTAAGCACCTGAGAAAAACATGCTTAAAACGGTCAACATAAAGTTGAGTGAATTCATAGGTTTAATTGGATGTAATGGTGGACCACAAGATTTTACAGGCATGCGACAGTTATAACAAATACAACTTTACATAAAAGATATTTACGTTGCACTAAGCTCATGACACCGATGCTAATTCTGAGACATAGCTTTCATATAGCTATAGGTTGCATTTCCCTAGAGGAAATTCGACCTAAGATTTCTTATCTGAAATTCGACATGACATATATCCGTTTAATCAGGCGACCCGTGGGTAGTAAGTGTGACTTACCCGGATAGGGATAATTAGTCTCAATAGATCAATTTATTCACTCGTGCTCCCTCAACCGGTCCTCTAGTCAAGAAATTAACAGTTCATGATAGTTTTGGGCAACAGGAGGTCTAGCGCTACTTAGGCAACATGTAAACAGGGAAAAATTCTCATGAAAGTACTTGTGTCCAATTTTAAAAACAAGCAATGTTTCTCACCCTAAAGTTATAAAACATTTATTCAAAATGAGTAAAAGTACGGGGTTATAAACTCACCTTATGTGAGTTGTAGATCAAAAGAAATCAATCAAGTAAAAGCGAATCTCACGGTACTGGCGACAACCTAGCATATAGTGGTCTTTTAAGAATAATGTACAATGAATAACGCTTAACGCAAGAGTTGATCATCCGAGCATGAGTAGACATGTCGTACCCTTTACAAAACGTACTTTCAAAAGTTATAAGTTTTGACAAGTCTTGACGTTTTAAAACATCTTCGAAATATTTTGTCTTTTAGTGTATTTTGTCTTTTAGTGTATTTCGTCTTTTAGTGTATTTCATCTTTTAGTATATTTCGTCTTTTAGTGTATTTTGTGTTTTAGTGACCTGACACACCAAAGTTGACTCAATAATCGTAAATGTTAACCTAAACTCGACACTTAACGTTATTCTACATTTTATCATAAGTTTGGTAATACAAGTATATTTTTCGACGCATTTATAGAGTTTATAAATTTTCTGCATGACCTTTCTAAAAATATCGACTTTCCATTTGTATTCATCCCGACTCGTGAAAATATCCGTTTTATGAAAGTACATCTTTTATTGACTCAAAAGAATATCCAATTTATTTTCGACAACACCGCAAATATTGTAATAAATCCATTCTAAACCTAAACATCTTCGACTTTCAATTTATGTTTCCAACAAAACAAACATCTAACTTAATCTCTTTGCCAACAATATTCAAGCTCGTTATACGATAAATCTCAATAAATGACATAGCCGTAATAATAACAATATATATATCAAAATAGTCACAATGAACTTTTATACGTAAAAGTACAACTACTTTTTATGTTCAATCATTTATAAATAAAAAGATTAAACTTTGAGACTTGTAGTTTCAGAATGATCATAAGAATGCAAAAGTACAACTCATTTATGAAAAAGTAGAGATAACTTACAAGAAAACATGACAAAAGATGATTAGGAACTAAGAACAACCCAAACGTTGTTTATAAACTACCTGGATAGAAACAAGAATCAACCTCGAACAATATATCTTCAAATGGTGGATCAAAGATTAAAAACAAATGAATTTATGTGGGTGTTTGTAGGCGTCCGAAACAAAGAAGGAAAAGAAAAGAGAGAACAAAGTGTGTGTATTTTTCTAGTGAGAGAATTTGCTTAGGAGTGAATGAGAAACAAATGAGAATAGGTGGTTATATGTTGGTATGAGATGGGATGCACCTAGACTTGGTGCATGTCTTTGTTCGGTCGAGTACAAGGGAAAAAGGGGGACCAAAATGATCCGCGAATGAGAGTCTAGGAAGGACCTTGTACAAGCCACTTTGTAGGAAGCATTTTAACTTGTATCAAAATTTAAAAAAAAATTGAATCACATGCTAAAGGTTGTGTGTGTATCCGGTTATGCTAAGGCAAAAGGGGGACAGGTTGTGTGTGTATCCGGTTATGCTAAGGCAAAAGGGGGGGGGACCAAAATGGTCCCCAACATTTTAAGGTCATAGTGCTCACTTTTGGATTTAATTTCCAAGGCTTTGCATGCACATGCATTGGTATTGATCAAAACACGTATCACGTAAATAACGAAACGAGTAACGGTAACACGGAAAATTTTGAAATTTTAAATATTGCCCTAAAACATAAAAACACGGCTATTGCCAAAATACTACAACGTTTGGTGTCACGGTTCGCTCCCGGTGACGATACTCAGATAATAACGGAACAACTTCTCGGTTAAACGGAAAAGCTAAACGAAAATTTTAAAAATTCAAATTACCAAACGAAAATGGCTAATTTATTGAACGGAAATTCTCGGGGTGGCACATTATTTCCCCGTTAAAGAAGCTTTATCCTCAAAGCTTAGGACGCAACCTCTGCCGTGGGTGGAGAGTTGGTAAAAAGGTGCGGGTATTTCTTTTGCATTTGGTCTTCACGTTCCCAGGTGAACTCAGGACCCCTCTTAGAGTTCCAGCGTACTTTGACAATCGGAATACGACTCTGTTTCAGACGCTTGACCTCACGGTCCATGATCTCGACATGTTCATCGATGAAGTTCAATTTGTCGTCAACTTGGATCTCATCCAGTGGTATAGCAAGAGGTTCATCAGCTAAGCATTTCTTCAAGACAATAGGCAACGGTTCCTACTTTAGCAATGATCTTAAAAGGTCCAATATAACGAGGGTTCAACTTTCCCCGTTTGCCAAAACGTATCACTCCTTTCCAAGGAGATACTTTCAACATGACCTTATCTCCTACTTGAAACTCAAGAGGTTTTCGTCTTACGTCGGCATAGCTCTTTTGACGATCACGGGCGGCTTGGATACGGCTCTTGATTTGAACTATTTTCTCGGTTGTCTCGTGGATGATCTCTGGGCCAGTGAGCTGACTATCTCCAACTTCAGCCCAGCAGATAGGTGATCGACACTTGCGCCCATACAACGCCTCAAACGGAGCAGCCTTAATGCTGGTATGGTAACTGTTGTTATATGAAAATTCTACCAATGGTAAGTGTCTATCCCAACCTTTTCCAAAGTCGAGTACACAGGCACGTAACATGTCCTCCAACGTCTGAATGGTTCTCTCACTCTGACCATCGGTCTCTGGATGGTAAGCTGTACTCATATCCAATCGAGTACCTAATGCTTTATTAAGGGACTTCCAAAAATGTGACGTAAATTTCCCATCACGATCAGAGATGATCGAAACTGGCACTCCATGCTTTGAGACTACTTCCTTCAAGTACTGTCTCGTCAACTTCTCTAACGTGTCATCTTCTCGCATAGGCAAGAAATGAGCAGACTTAGTGAGACGATCAACGATTACCCAAATCGTGTCTTGACCAGTTGCCGTCTTTGGCAATTTAGTCACAAAGTCCATTGTTATATTCTCCCATTTCCATTGTGGGATCTCTGGTTGAACCAACAAACCCGATGGTTTCTGATATTCTATCTTAACCTTGGCACATGTTAAACACTTGCTGACATAAGTGGCAATTTTTGCTTTCATGTTGGGCCACCAATACAGCCTCCTAAGGTCCTGGTACATCTTATCCGATCCAGGATGAATGGAATACTTTGACTTATGAGACTCGTGCATAATCAAAGCTCTCAGATCACCAAAACACGAAACCCAACTTTGATTGTTCAAACACAACGTTCCGTCAGCGCGAGGTTCTAGCTTGTTAATCATGCCATGCAAATCTTCGTTGATGAAGTTCTCACTACTACAAAAAAGGCCATAGAAACTGGTCAAAATAGCCCATAAAGAGTGGTTTTGGAACCACTCTTCAAGGGGGGTATCTCCATGACCGAAACATATGAAAACCGGTTATCCAACCAGTCTCTATAAGAAGAATCGACACCGGTTCTCTCCTTAAGAAATGGTCTCCTTAACAATTGGTCTCCATACTTGTTCTTCCGAAACATGTCTTTATAACAACATCCAACCGATCTTTATATAGATTAAAAAGATATGTTTTTATCTCAAAACCTGTCTTTTTTTTAATCATTTTAAAAAAAACCAAAATTGGAATTCTTTAATAAATTCCAAAATTTACAAATTCAACCCACCAAAATAAATATATATAAATACAACAAATATATATAAACTGAGTTAGATGGACCAATAATGTCCAAACCAACAAAATAAAGTAAATAAAGACAACTTTCATTTAAGCTTAACATAAAACAAATACAAAATTCAAATCAAATTAAATTACTAGAATTCAACAAATAACTATAAAGAAACACTAGAATTCAATTTAATTATCTAGGTCTAATCTCGCCACAATGTAAACCACGCGCCAATGATCGCGTTCAACTCTTTATTCTCCAACGGACGCTCGTTACTCCACGGTACCTACAAGTAATTTAATAAAATGAAAACATCAGTAATGTATATGGAGTTTTATCGTTGTTAACATTGGGTTAGCACTATTTGCTATTCTAAAGCTTACAGAACAACCATAATGCATACTAAAGCGAATTATGGAAGATAACCATCTCGACTCACCAAAGTTGCATACATTGCAATGAACCCTGAACACAACAAATTATGGTCACTTCACCATCAAATAAAAACTAACCAACCTTTAGAGATGCATTTTTTTGTGATTAAAACTGTGAGTTGCAGAATCAGTTAGAGGCATACCACTGTAGCGTCCCATCAATTTGACCACCCCTATGCCGTTCTTAGCACTTTCTGCCTCCACATGTGCATCATTAATGGCACGTTGAGCCTCTTCAACAGCAGTATCAAAACCAAATGACTTATCAATTACCTGGTAATCTGGTATAAACATGTAATAGATATCCAAGGGTGAAACAAATTAAATGCGAAAAATCCACAAATGATACAGTATTATGAGATGTCACATTTGTGTAACTAAAGATTATAGAAAAATATTGCAATGTAAAATGGATTATCAGGTTGTAAGCATGAGCCAAATATCCAATGTAATTGGGATATTGCTGCCTTAATATAGAAAACTCAGAGCAAGTACCGGAATGTCATTATCGATTGTCATTGGGATTCCAGCTACAGTTTTAAGCCCGCGCCTTCTTACTTCCTCGACATGTCTTGACTCCTGGACCCTCAACATTTTACTCTGCTCATAATCAGTCATAATGTTTTGAGCACCTTGATTATGCATTCATTTGTTTCCCATCATTGATGTTTTAAGAATCCTGCAACAACATTAAAAGTTACATTAATATCAGTTTTATCATTTTCCATGTATGTGCATAGCTATTAAAAGAGAGTAACATTTAAAACAGTACTAATTCAGTATTTGATATCTGAACTGAATAATTCAGGAGGTTTTTTCTGTTGAAAACACAATCTAGGTAACAATCAACCCCTTTGAATTGTCTGAACCATTTATGCCATAGACCTGTTTAACCCTTTTTAGATGAAAGATGACACAAATCAACTCATTTTAGGTGAATGATTCTCTAATATCAGTTTTATTTGACGGAAAACGTCAAACTGTGTAGCTTTTGAAACATCTACAAATGTGCATGCTTTCTCAAACATATCTTATCATACATGCAGGATGAGTCCCAAGATTATATCAAAAGGAAACAATTACGCAAATTAGCCATGCTGAACTCAAATTTCAAAGAAAATAGTCCGGGTCCAAGTGGCAGTGTGTCACCATTTAACACCAGCAGTGGAATGAAACGTGCAAAAACCAGGCGTTAAAATTCATGTTTATATGAACATTCTGCAAAAACTTTGAAGATGATGAAACCATTGGTGTAAACAGTACTTTTGCCTTCAATATGTAGTTAGGGATGGCAGGAAAACCCGTACCCGATGGGGACCCTAAATCCGAACCCGTTTTGACCCAAAACTAGAAATCCGAACCCGTTTAGACTGCAATATTTTCTGCAATATATTTTCTACACAATTTTTTTCTGCACAACTCTTATATATAAGTAGCAGCAAAAAAACAACAAAAGAGTTGCAATCCAGTAGCCCTCATAAATAGCTTAGAGTCATTTGACTAAAAGGGTGTTTCCATTTGCTTATGTATGTGTTTTTTTATATTATTTTGTGCGGGTTCATTTTTTCGGTCTCATGTTTAATAGTTTTTTTTATATAGGCTTATGTGTTGGGCCTCATGTCGCAGATATTTTTTGATCTGTATAAATAAGTACTTTTGTAATTTTTTTTCCCTATTTTGTGCCGATCGGATTTTTTTTACATGTTTATTGAGGTTAGTATAAACTATTTATTATAGCTGGGTATCATAGGTTTAGTTGTTGGATCTGAAAAGATGCCAAGCTTAATAAAATCTGTCAATCACATAAAGGGGTGTTTGGTTTAAGTAGTTTTGACCTCAAAAAGTCAAATTAGGAAATGCAATTTGCTTTAGTAAGTTGAGTTTTCATTTAAAATCAGTAGTTTAAGAGTTTTTAAAAGTTAGTTTGCTAATTTTCAAAAGATATGGCTTATTATCTTTGTTTTTACACCAGTGGCTAGTTTTGCATTTTTTATTGCTTGTGAATTTGATCCAAAGCCCTTTAGGCTTGGATTTTACTTGAATTGTGTTTGTACACTCTAAGAGAGTGTGTCCAAGTGCAGGATTACCATTTAGGTATCCTGCACCATTGGTTTTGTGTTTGTGCAAAGAGCACCAGCAACTCAGTTCCTGCTGTCACTTTGAGATATCATTTTAGCTAGTAATTGTAGAAGTTAGGAGCTTAGGTTTAGGTTTAAGTTAGTTTTTATATAGCTTAATATAAGATAGGGCTTATTTTTCATTTCCAAACTAGATTACTAGCTTAAATTTTGCTTTAAAAACAGCTTATCAGCCAAGAAAAGCCAAAAACAGTAGAAGTAATATTTAGTTTCTTAAAATCTAAATTCTAGCTTAAGGTAATAGTATTTGTTGCTTAAATAGATAGATAATAAGTAGCTTAATAAGTTCTCTATAGCTCATAATCTAGTTTGTCCTTTTCATGTGTTTTAGCTTATCTAAATTTCATGCACTTTGGCTTATTTTCTGAGTTTGCTTAGTTCATGATCAATTTCAATAGCTTAAAAGTAGTTTAAACCTTTATTTCTTTTCATTTATAGATTAAGCATATTATAAGCTCATTAGAACTTCTTTCCTTTTACATTTTGAACTAATATTGAATTTTTTATAGCTTATTTTCTAAAAACAAGAGTTAAGCCCTACTTTATGATTCAGCTGTAAAAATAAGCTCTTTTTGAGCTTATTATTGGCTTTCAGCACAAGGTCCTTTTATTAAAGTTTTTCACTACAACTTTGCTTTTATAAGTTTTTCATAGTAAGCACTTTTTAATTTCAACTTATTTTTAAGCTTTAAAAGGACTATTGGTGTAGTCGGGGTTAGCCCTCAGGGGTTGGTTTTGAAAAATTTGAATTTAGTTGTTTGCTCAGTTAGCCCTCCGTTAGTTTGTTAGTTTCCCCGTTAGTCCTTTAGGTCTTTTCTCCATTAGTCCTTAGTTAAGTTTCTTTGTTAAGTTTAATAATTTTCATAAATAATTAGGTTTAGCTTTTAATTAGTTTAATTAGACTTTAATTGAAAAGTAAAAATTAGGGCTTTTATTTTTATTAAATTTCTGCTTATTTTCTTTATTTAGTATAATTTTTATAAAATTTTTAGGATTCTATTTTTAATAATTTTATCATTTTTATAGTTTTTAATTTTAGAAAAATCATATCTTTTAATCTAAAAAGCCAAAAATAGTAATTTCTTTTTCTAAAATCTTCTTTTTACTTATTTTTATTAGTGAAAATTA
Source organism: Tanacetum coccineum (assembly GCA_026074375.1). Classification (NCBI taxonomy): domain Eukaryota; kingdom Viridiplantae; phylum Streptophyta; class Magnoliopsida; order Asterales; family Asteraceae; genus Tanacetum; species Tanacetum coccineum. The sequence goes on along the minus strand of BQNB010017354.1, from coordinate 33,632 downwards.
ATTTCATTAATTTTATATTTTTTAGGATTTAATTAACATTAAATAGTTTTTAATTAATAAAAAAATTCAAAAATAATCTAAAAAAATATTTTTAATTTTCTTAAAATTTTCTTTTATCGCTAGATTTAGAGATGTTAGAAAATAGTTTGCAATCTTAGGATTTAATTTTAGTCTAATTGCTTAAGTGTTGAGTTTTATTTGTTTCTCGTTTTTGTTTAATTGTTTAATTGTTTTTAATTGTCCATTTTAAATGTTGCTTTAGATTATCAAATCATCCATTTGCTTATTTTTTTTCGCAAATATATCCAAGCTTAAACATGGTGTCAATTATACTAGTCATTGGGGGGAATACGACCCGGGTGAACATATTTAACCCGGTCTTAATATAGCGATTATTATTATATATATATTTTTGAGAGTGAATTTTCTTTAGGGAATTTTCTTAATTGCTCTTGTGGAATATTATTTTATAGTATATTTTGTATTTGTGTATATAAAACTGTACACACTCCTCCTCTTAAGTACTCAGAATTAACTTAAGGTGACTTCATGCTCCTTTCAGCTCTTGGAAAAGTCAAACTATCATGATGAATACAATCACGACTCTATCTAGATATGGTTTGCATTACCTCTATTCACTCAATATCATGAATATTGCCGTGTGCGTTAGTCAAACAACGGCTTTACTTGGACTCGTTAGTGACCATAACGGTATAGTCCTAATATTGCGGGGTTCTTAGGAATGTCTTCCTCTCGAACTCTGAGTTGGTGTCACGAACTCTGAGTTGGTGATAACCAAATCTCAGGTCGATCTTAGAGTAGACTCTTGATCCTTGGAGTTGATCGAACAAGTCGTGGATCCTCGGATGTGGGTATCTGTTCTTCATAGTAAGTTTGTTTAGTTTATAGTAGTTAATACACATCCAAAAAGATCCATCTTTCTTTTTGACAAATAAGACCGGAGCTCCCCAGGGTGAGGAACTAAGTCTTATAAATCCTTTTTCAAAAAGTTCCTACAATTGTGTGGACAACTCTTGCATTTCGGCTGGTGCTAATCGATACGGGGCTCGTGCTACAGGTACATCGCTGAGGACTAAGTCGATTTGAAATTCAACTTGTCGAGCAGGTGGTAGTCCAGACAAATCTTCTGGAAAGCCTTCCGGAAATTCTTGTATGATTGGCATGTCCTCAAGTCGCTTCTCCTCCAACTTATCCTCAGCCTTCTTAGATGTAACTTGCACTAGGTAGACTTGACATCCCTTCTGAATATACTTCTGGGTCCTCGTACACGATATGATGTTCAGCTTACTTCTGTCGTCGCAATTATCACTTCGGATTATCAATACCTCATCTCCATAAGGAATACGGACGACCTTCTCGTCACAAATGATTAACGCGTGGTACTTCGACAACCAATCCATACCGATGATGACGTCAAAACTACCAAGTTCTACGGGCATTAGATCTATGTCAAACGGATGACCTAATAATCCTAACGTGCAACCTCTAAGAACAACATTTGTTTCTGAAATTCTTCTATCGGTAAGTTCTATGGCATAACTAGTGTCTAAAGTGGATGGTGCAACATCAAGGAAAGCACTAAAGGTAGACGACATAAAACTTCTATCGGCTCCCGAATCGAATAACATAGAAGCATAACAATTATTGAGAAGAAATGTACCCGTGACAACATTGGAATCAGGGTTTTTTCCTCCTCCACCAATGGCGTAAGCCTTTGTTGTAGCTTTGTTACTTCCAGTCTTGTTCCCAACTCAGTTCCCATGGTTCTGGTTTCTCAACTTTAGACATTCTCTCTTCAAATGTCCCGGTCTCCTACACTCATAACAAATAACACCTTGCTGATTCCCAAGTGGGACTCTTTGCGTGTTTGGAACAGCAGCTGCAGATCTGCAATCTCTCGTCTGGTGTCCAACTCTCTTACAATTATTGCACTTCACTGTACATGGCCCTACATGGTGGTATCTGCACTTGTTGCAGAGTGGGTGAGGTCCAGCATACCCTTTCCTATCATTGTTCCCGACCGTGTAGGCTCTAGCCACATTCTGCCCACTAACATTTTGCCTCTTAAATAGTGGTTGTTGTCCATGGTTATCTCTTGGGTTACTTTCTATCCTCCTCTTATTCTCAGCACTCCTTGCAGCATAACCCTGGAGCTTCTTGTCCATCAATTGGTTAGTAATGCGTATGGCATCTTGGAGTCTAGCCGGATTCGCAGCAATCACATTTCCTTGAATGTTGTTCGGTAATCCTCCAATAAACCTCTCCACTCTGTCCTCTTCGTCAGGGACCATTCTAGTACACAACAAAATCAACTCCTTAAACCTTTGAGTGTAAGAAGTCAAGTCGTTTCCTTTCACGGTCAGATTCCACAATTCAGTCTCCATCTTCTGGATTTCATTCCTCGGGCAGTACACTTCTATCATCAACCTCATAAGTCCAGCCCAGCTCATGGCTTATGCAGCATCAACACCAAGTGTTCTCTTATGAGAGTTCCACCAAGTCAAAGCACTGTCCTATAGTGTGCATGTAGCATATTTCACTTGGTACTTCGGTGGACAATTACTGATGTTGAACACAGTCTCCATTTTCTCGAACCAGCGGGTCAATCCGACAACGCCTTTGGTTCCTGAGAAATTATGTGGCTTACATTTCAAGAAGTCTTGGAATGTGCACTCTCGAGCCACTGGCATGAAACCTCCATAGTTCATGCCATGATTCCCATTTCTATTTCCATTTCCATTTTCTCTATTCCATCAATTTCCATTTCCTCCGTTACCTCCATTTCCATTTCCTCCGTTACCTCCATTCACATTTCCTCTATTACCTCCATTTCCATTTCCTCCGTTACCTCCATTTCCATTTCCTCCGTTACCTCCATTCACATTTCCTCTATTACCTCCATTTCCATTTCCTCTGTTACCTCCATTTCCATTTCCTCTATTCCTACCTTCTTGTTCATCCCCATTCTCATTCACGGGTTCAAGGTTCATTGCGGCTTCATGAGCCCCCATCTCTTTAGCTACTCGGTGAGTAACCAATTCTTCAACCTCTTCATGAGTCATGGATGCTCCAGATCGGGTGTTAGGCATCTTCCTACAACATAACAATGTAACACTCGATGAGATTTCTAGGTGATGCGAGATCACTAACGGTGTTAAATTAATAAATTTTACGGTTAATTCACATGGAAGTACATGATCTGAAATATATTTAAGGAAACTCCATAATGCATGACACTAAAAGCTATATGTAATATAAATATGACTTTCATATCATAGATTAAATACCATTTCATTATCAACGTAAATTAGTGATTCACTATCACATTTGGTTTCAAAATACAGAAAATACGAGTTTTTAACACTACGGTTATCACTAAATGCTATTGCTCAGTACTACAACACTAATGAACATATCTAAGGACGGTAGCCCATGTGCTTCCTGGCACACGCCTCAAATCTGCCAAATCTCACTCGGTCATAAAATCAAAACCGTCGTATCTGCCTTAGCTCTTTCTGCATACGTGACATGCCGCGCTGGAGTCGGTCAACTCTCTGACTCTCAACACTCGCGGTACCTCTAGGGGCTCCTGTTATCCTATCTCCTTAGACTCAGAATCCTATCGAGTAAAGTAGTGACTGTTCGATCAACTCTAACAATCTATGTCCTTGTCCCTCTGGACGCCTTAATAGCTTGTATACTATGGTCTGGGATGAGCCTGTGTGATCACATGGAACCTCTACAGATAGGCTCCCCAAGTATCATACAGTAGTACATTGCTGATGTCCTCCCTGAGCAGGCTCAGGGATAACCTACGGAGTTCCACAAAAGGTGTATCTCACCAATGCATCACTAAATTACAATTGGGTCTCTCGTTACCGTTCAAGTATCTATCCAAAGCAATCGGTCACAGGCCTCAACCCTTACATCAACTCCACTAGTTCTTAACCAATATCTGCAAAATCAAAACCCGCTAGTTAACTGCCTCAATCGTGGTCATTATTCCATCTATCTACTCCACTCACATCATTCATCCACCTCTATATCAGTCCCTCTAGACCTAGTGATATTGTCATTTTTCAAACGGGTATCAAATAATACCTCATTTGTATTATATTTCTTTCTATTAATACTATTTATTTATATATATATATATATATATTATAATATCATTATATTTATATATATATATATTTAATATATTATTTATATATTATATATAAAATGCAATACGTTTACGTAAGCAAAGTATCATACATTATTTTTGGAAAGAATATAAGTATCTAAAACACGGTATCGTTCTCCTCGGTGAGAGGTGAATGGAAATCTACGTTCAAGTTGTAAATCAAGCTTGATTGTCATAAAGTTTTGTTTTTGGTTGTTAAAACTATTTTTATACTAATAATTAAACTATATTTATTATAAGATTAAAAAACTTAAAGATTAACTAAATTGATCTAAAAGATTAAATGATAATTTTGTTGCTAAGTGACGTGAAATGTTCCTTAAGTGCGGGCTTAGTTTAACGAATTAAATACTTAGAAAACAAGGTTTCAAGAAATTAAAATGACAAGTAAAGTAAAATGCTTTTTAAATAAATAACAAAGTATAGTAAAATTCCATTGAAAAGTAAATAACGGTATGTCAAATTGGAAAATTCTAATGCTATTAATGTTTTAAACATTTTTAAACCGCACTTAAATTCCAAATCCCTAATCTCTTGTAGCAAGAACAGCAAGTAAAACTACTCGCTACTATAATGATATAAAATAGCAAAGCCCAAAAACATTATATACTAATGCTAACCATAATTAATTGAAAAATGATGACAATGGAACCGAATTTAATGTAACCCCATGATATAAAACACCGATATTACAATTAATAAACAATAAGCTTATCACTTCTCAAAAGGGACATTGAATTACATTTCATTCCCACTCAATATCAACTTGATGATATCTTCACCAAGCCTCTGGATGAGCCAACTTTTAAAAGATTGATTGTTGAACTAGGTATGCTAAACATTGATTCTAAACCTGAAGCTTCAGTAATGTCTGAAGAAAACTGAAGCTTCAGGGATTTCATCCTAAGCTGAACAAATTTTCATGTTAAATGTCAGTTTAGTTTTTGCATATAACCTTTAGCTTGCTTAAGTAAAGTAACTGAGCAATCACATATGTCTCATTCATGGATTTGTATGAGCATGTGTGGTTTTGTCGCCTTATCTGGAGCCCAGATATTGGTTAAGCCAAGAACTGAACAAAACTAGTTTATTTTCTTCAGTTCATTTTAGAAAAATAATTTTATCTAAATCTTCAGCTATCTCTCGAGTGAAGTAACTGAGTAGTGACATATGTCTCATTCATGGATTTGCATGAGCATTTGCGGCTTTGTCGCCTTCGCTGGAAGATTGATGATGATGAAGGTTACAATAATTATTGATCCCACACCTTGATCGATTCTTTACGTAGTAAAGTGTTTGTTACCTTGGATGAATCCAAAATAACAATAGATGAGACTTTGTTTGTATATCAAAGTGTATGCAGAATCTACACTTTGATACTCTAGAAGTATTTAGCAATGGAACAGTACCAACAATGAATATATCACAAACTGCTTCAATATTATTGATAAATATCGAAGTACCTCAGTGTAGTACTAGGGTTACAACCTTGAAGCTATTACAATCTTTCTCTAAGATGTATTCTCTATCTCTTAAGCGATGATGTCTATTTATGCGTATATAAAACTTACCTAGGATCTCCTTTTATACACCACAAGAGAGATCTTTACATGATAACTAAACAATCATAATCACTAACAAATCTTGCTAAAATATAAAAGATATAACATCCTTATTTATCTCCATGCATCCTTATCTCCAAGTCAGCAGCTTTGACCATCAGCAGTATTAATCTTTCTTCTAGCAGTATTAACTAACTCTGGCAGTACTAAGTATGTACTGGCAGTACTAACTCCATTAGTACTGTTAGTTATACCTTGGCAGTATTAACTCTTGTGAAGATTTATTCCCAACAATCCTCCCCTAAACTTGTGATTTATCTTCAAATCCCAAGTTTCTTCTGGATTAAATCTTCTTGTCTTCTGATGATGATTCTTTCAAACACTCTTCTACTTCTGCACTTGAGATCTGATGAACTTCAGTAGTTCATATGCTTGTGTACTTTCATGATCAACCTCCAATCTCTTATTCAACATCATTGTTATCATCTCTTGACTTAAAGGATATTTCTTCTCTGTCAGCATATGTATAGCAATCCCATTTTGCATCAGCAGAATATGAATACCACAAAAATCACATAATCTCCAACTTATCAGATTATATTCATGCTGATACTTCCATATTTCATCTTCTTCATCAGGCTCAAATAAAGTATGCAGATCTCCCCAAAGCATCAAATCATATCCTTCTGGCCTTGAAGCACTATATCTTTCTTTGACTAGCCTGTATAAGTCCATAACATCTTGTCTATCAAAGTCTTCAAGCATCTCACTCAAAACTTTATAATTCTTGGAACTGCCATCTCCTCTGAAGACTTGATAATACATGAAATTCTCTGTCAGAACACAAGTCTTCCAATCCACAATTGGATATTTTGTAGATAGAGATTCAACATCTTCTGCAAACTCTTCTCTTGGAACTATGTCTAAGTATCCCTTGAGATCTTCCTTCTCAGTTTCTTGATCCATCTTTTGTCTCTTAACAGTACCTCTTGTGCTTTTTCTAGGAAGAGATTTCTTTCTTTTTGCTCCAGATTCTTTAGACATTTCTTTCATTTCCTTTTGTGTATCAACATCTTCTTCTTCAATCTTTTCAGGAGACTTCATCTTTTCACTTCCATGCTCCATAGGCTCAATGTGTTGGTTAAAATCCCAAACCTTTTCAAATATTGGCCTAATCTCATTATAAGACATTCCCTTGAAGTCACTAATCTTGTAGTTTCCCTGATTCTTCAAGTATTTAACCATATTTCTCCTTGCCTGGGCAATTGTCTTTGGTTTCATCTTTAGAGCATGATACCTTATGACTGAAGGATCATCCCAATCTATCTTCTTAGATGCCTTGGCTTCAGACATAGCTCTTTGTCTTTCCTCTTCATCCCATTGTCTAGCAATTTCTTCATCCCTTGCAATCTGTGCCCTTTGTTCTTCATCCATTTGTTCTTGCAATCTAATGGCTTCAGCAAAACTCAACTTTTCTTGTTCAAGCTCTTTCTTAGACTTTTTCTTGGGCTCAGACTCTGTCATTATTGCTTTTCCCTTGTCTTTTCTTGTCCTTTTCTCTTCACTCCTTCTTCTATAAGTAACAGTTCTTCCAGCAGTACTAATATTTTCCTCAGCAGTACTAACCACTAGAACTTCACTAGCAGTACCTTTTGTTGCACCAGCAGTACTAACTTCAGCACTCCCTTTCTCACTGCTTTCTTGATCTTGAATGACTTCAGTGGGAGTCACTTCTTGAAGGATAGGTTCAGTTTCAGTACTTGCTTTCTCTTGAACCTCTGTATCAGATAATTTACTCCCCTATTTGGAAGAATCATCTTCAACATCTTCATCATCTTCAGAAAGGACAACCTTAGCTCTTTTCCTTGCTTTCCCAATCTTGACTCTAGCCTCTAATTTCTTGACCCTTAGAATAAGCTTAGTGAAAGTAGAACTATAAGTTTTCTTTGTCTTCCTCAAGTCACCCTCTAAGACTCTAATCCTCTCAGATAGTTTGGTAACCAAATTCGTCAATTCATTTAGTTTCAAGCTACCCTCATTACTTCCATATGAGTGAACAACATAAAGAGGTGAGTCATGGGGTGTAGGAAAATGGTGTTCTGCTCCAGTTGATGGTTGTGTTGGTGATGGTTGTGTTGGTGCAGCAGTGGTATGATCAGGTGAGTGTTCAAATGAAGGTTCAGGTGAGGGTGAAGGTTCATGTGAGTGGGAAGGTGAGGATGTGATTCTTGAAGGTGAAGTGGAAGGTTCAGAAACATCTAGCATAGTAGGAAATAAATCAACTTCCTGGCCTGAATATCCCTTTGTAGGCCTCTTCATATTGTTAAAAACTTTGATGCTAAGAGAGGGTACATGATATGTTCTTGAGTGTTGTTGAAGTTGTTTCCTCTGCATATCTAAGCATATTTGAATGAACCTAGGGTACATTAAAAACTTATGGGGGCTAGAAATATTGGACACCATATGCTCAAAAATCAACCTAGAAAAGTTAAATTTCCTATTGGTAGCTAAACAGATAACAGCAGTTGCAATGTTACTACTAAACTGCTCCCAAGCAGTCTTCTTTGGGCTAAGGCAATGAAGAATATTGTGAATAAGAAACCTCCATTGAGGTGAAAAAGCACCCTTTTGAAAAGTTAACTTATCTGAATCAGTGTGATATCCCATGAGTGCCAATTGCTCAAAAATCTCCGAGTTGGGAATAGAAGTAATACCATCTTGATCATCCAACTTGAGATGTCGTCTTAAAGATGCTTCGGTGATAGACATTGAGTGACCATCAATGGTAGCAGTAATCTGGACTTCTCCATTATCATCAGTAGTAGCTTCAGCAGACCTCCAAAATTGTTTAATAAAAGAAATATAAACATCTGGCTTCTTTGTGAGGGCATAGCAAATGTGACTTTGATTTAGGAAATTGATGACTTGATGAAACCCTGCACTTCCTGTAGATTTCTCTAAAAACGCTACCATGTTGTGCTTGTCACAAAAATCCAAATTTGCCATGAATAAAAGTGTGAGTAATCGTGTGGGATATGATCGTGGATGAATATATGAAGGCTGGAGAAAGTTAATTGAGATTTAAATAGAGAAACGTAGAGATATGGTTTGACCGACTTAAAGAAATTGAGTTTATCATGATTAAATTAAACATATATATAGAAAGATCACGAAAGTCCAATGAGTCAAACCCTATATCATAGGTATTTGGCGGAAATATCTCAACGGCTCTATTAATTAATGAAAAATCTGTTAGGGCCAAACAGTACTAACAGTCATCCAGCAGTACTAAATTTGGTCTAGCAGTACTAAAATAAGCCTAGCAGTATTAACTTCTCCACCCAAAAGCAGTACAAACTCCAAAGTTTTGTATTAGTCAAAAATAATTTCACACAATCTCTCTTTCTGTTTTTAAGCTCACATTTTATCTCTCAAATCTTTTAACTCACTTTTCACTCTGTTTGTTTTTCACACATCTTTTTTTCTGTTTTTAAGCTCACCAATTCTCTCTACTCTTTTGGCTTACAAATTCATACAAAGTATAGTTTTTGGCAAACTACCAGCCATTAACAGATTTGAGTAGTCTTTACCAATAGCCATTTGCTTTGGACTAGCCAATGCTTCATTGTAAAAACATGGTGCATTAATAACCATATAGTTTGGAGTAAACTATTAACTATCAACGGATTTGAGAAGTCTTTACCAATAGCCGTTTGCTCTGGACTAATCAATTCTTGATGTCTATAAGACATGGTGAACTGATGACCATTTGTTGTGTGGTGTTAAAACCAACACTTGAAGATCAAACAACATTTCTCCCCTCAAATAATGAACTGTTGAGAAACCAATTTCACACTTCATTGCATATCCTAAAAGAGTTAGCTCAAAACCAAGAAAAACATAATCTAACCATTTTTCTTGTTTAGCAGTATTAAATGGTACTAACAGGATTAACAATGAGACATAGAAATAACTAGCAGTACTAACTATAAGTAACAGTTTTGACAAACAGTTTTAAATATAACTAGCAGTACTAATTATAACTAGCAGTATTAATTTACAAAGACTTAACAGTACTAACATTTAACAAACTTTACAAAAACAAACAAGAGATATGGGCATTAGGGATTGAGCATTCCAATACTTGAGACCAAGTACTGAAATCTACCAGCATCAAAACCTTTTGTAAGAAGATCTGCTACATTATGTTCAGTGTCAATCTTAGCCATTTGAATCAACTTTTTAGCATTGCAGTCTCTTATAAAATGATGCCTAATCTCTATATGTTTTGTTTTAGAATGTTGAACAGGATTTTCTATTATGCAGATAGTACTAGTATTGTCAATATAAATAACAGTATTCATGAAATTGTACCCATAGTCCAGCAGTTGGTTTTGTATCCAGAGAACCTGTCCACAGCAATTTGCAGCAGCCACATATTCAGCCTCAGTTGTAGAAGTGGCAACTACAGTTTGTTTCTTGCATTGCCAAGAGATCAGCCTATTTCCCAAAAACTGACAACCTCCAGTGGTTGACTTCCTATCTTGTGTAGCTCCAGCATAGTCACTGTCAGTGTAAGCAACTAATTCCAATGGAGAATCCTTAGGATACCAAAGTCCTAAAGATGGTTTTCCTTTAAGGTATCTAAAGATTCTCTTAACAGCTAAGAGATGGGATGTCTTTGGAGAAACCTAAAACCTTGCACATGCACAGACTACAAACATGATATCTGGCCTGGATGCTGTAAGGTACATCAAAGATCCTATCATAGATCTATAAAGATGTTCATCAACATCAACACATCTCCATCTTGGGAACCCAAAGGCCTGTTTCCAATCAGTTGGAGTAGAGGCAGACTTCACATCTGTGTAGTTGTACTTTCTCAAAATCTCATTGACATATTTATCTTGACTGATAAAAATGCCTTTCTTTTTCTGTTGGACCTGTAAACCCAAAAAGAAGGTAAATTCCTCCCTCCATAGAACTTCATTTGAAACATATCTTTCATTACGGCTCATCAAACTCATCACTAAATAACTCCTTCTTTTTAGATCCAAAGATAATGTCATACACACATATATTTGAACAAGCAAGATATGTCCCTTTTGTCTCTTGATGAATAATGTTTGGTCAATCTTTCCTCTTTGAAAACCATTGCACAAAAGATAATTGGCCAAAGTGTCATACCAAGCTCTTGGTGCTTGATGCAGTCCATATAATGCTTTCACTACCTTATAGACTTTATCAGGATGATCAGGATCTTCAAAACCTGGAGGTTGACATACATAGACCTTCTACCTTAATCAGACAATACAATAAAGAAACTTTTACATCCATTTGAAGACCATAAATTCCCAATAAGAAGCATAAAGCGAAGGAACAATACTTTTGCCCTCATTCTACTACGAAGTGCAAAGACTTCATCAAAGTCTAATGCTCTCTTCTTAGTATGTTACCTTGATCAACAAGTCTTGGCTATTTTATTCCCTAATGGATAATTCCCATTCAATCTTTTTCTTATTTCTGTATACCCCACTTGTACCAATCGCTCTAATGACCGTTTAGGTAAATCCACAGAATCCCGACCTTTTGCAGTTTGAACCTGTAGAGTTCCATTCCTGCATTGCTTTTCTACCCATGTTGGATCACTAGAGCTTTAGAAACCTTTTTTGGTTCTTCCTGAGAGGAGAAACAAGCAAAAAGACATGTATGAAGGTCCTGATGAGACTTCCCTTCATATATAGCACTAAGAAATCCTAGTTCAGAGTAAGAAGTTGTCATTCTTCTTGTTTGAACAGAAGACTGCACATCACCAATCACATGTTCAATTAGGTGATCTTTGTGAATTCTTGTGTGAGGAGTGGTAGGTACTGCATAAGATTGTGTAATGTTCCCCAATTCAATTTCTTGGTCCTCCACTTGTGTGTCTTCAGATGCATGACTAGGTCCTATACCAATCTTCAGAGACAGGATATAACTTCAGGGCGAGCAGAATCTAACTTCTCTACTACAGTAGTAATTTCTGGTCTGCAGTATGAACGTTGTTGATCAGCAATGCCATTATCCTTAAGACTGCTATCTTCATGAGACTTTTCTGTAGCATCATTCTCATCTTTGTAACCCATCATCAGCATCAGTTCTTGGTGCAGCATCACCAAAATATGAAGCATCCTTCCAAATTGGCATTACAATGCAATCTTGATTATCTTGATCTTGTCTGATAAAAAATGTACTAGACTCAAAAACTCCTTGTATACCTGCAAAGTCCATTAGAAAAAGTTCCTACAACCACTGGTACATAATTCATTAATTGGGTAAGAATCAAGATCAAACAGCCACTTTGGAGGACCATTTCCATCTATCATAGGCTTATCTCTAAGAACCCAATGTACAAGTTTTCCTGAACTTTTCTGGTTCTAGTGTTGTATAACCCTAAAAGCTTTGCTACTGTAGGATTAACCAACAAAGAAACCTTCAACAACTCTTATCCATCAACTGTGCCCAAATTATCTAAGGTATGAGAATAGTAATCATGACATCCAAAAGGTTTCATGAAGCCTATAGCTGTTTAAAACCTCTAAAGTGTTTCATATAAGGAGTCTTGTTATGAGGGCTGATTATTAAGACCCTATTCTGTACATACAATGTAGTAGAAACTGCTTCTCCCAAAAATTGGTAGGATAACTTAGAGTCAGCTAACCATTGTTCTAGCTAGCCTCGAATGAGTGTCCAATTCTTCCTTTCAGCAACACCATATTGCTGAGAGTCCTAGCATACTACAATATTCTCTTTTTAATAGCTATTTTCCCTATAGAAATCATCCATCACTATTTGTTTTGTAAAACTCGTCCCATTATCACTTTTGATTATTTTTTACTTTCATATCACTAGTTTTCCTACTTCTTTGATAAAAATTTAAAGAACTCACTTGTTTAACCCTTAGATTTGTTAAAAAAGAAAACCCATGAAAATTCAACGTATAATTATCAGAGACTACTAGCAGTACTTTTATGCATTAAACTACTAACAAAAGTTGAACTAAAGAGAACCATATGATAGCGATAGATAATGCTTATTAAAGGGATTAAGGCCATGGTCTTAACAAGAGGCTCGTTATGCCTTGCCTTTAAGACAGGCAAACATCCCCCTGTTTTTAGGATCATTCTCAAATCTTTTTAAGGGCCAGATCTCTTACAAGATTTTCTATTGACAAGTTATTAATATTCTTAAAATTTATATGACCAAGCCATCTATGCCATAGCAGAATGATACTTACAGATGTAGCTTTGTAAACGTTAGAGAAGATAAACTATCTTTAGGAACTATGTTTTTTTCATATCAAAACCTTGTACATTTATCCTGGCTAGGATTTTAAGAATAGTATCTGATATCATCAGGCCACTTAAACTAAGGAGATAGGACGAAGAAACATTCAGAGTCTGTAAAAAAGAACATAGTTCTTATTATGTCACACAACAGTGATACAGTTCTAAAGAGTTGAACTTTAACCTCTATTGACAAATTAGTAACATCATCAAATCAAGGTTAATTAGTTTTAATGGTACCTTTGCACCTTTGCCCGAAATTCTTCCTCTATATCTCCTCCTCAAAAAGTTACATAGACTCCATCAAAGTCTTAGAAATCTAAAAGGATCGCTATGTTGCCATACATGTGGCTTGATGCATCCACCTATCTCACCACACTTAAGAGTCTAATTAGTATTTGTTTCCTTTTAAAACTCTTTTTTTTTCTTTCTTTCCCTTATCCGGGGCCGAATGGCCTTAATTTAATCATATTTTTTATTTTTTTAATTTATTTATTAATTACTTAATTATTAACATTACTTATTTTCTACAAAAACTAAGCTTATTTGCCGCATACCTTTTTTATGCGTAAACGCCAATTTACTAACTTTTAAAAATAATTAACTTTTCATTTTATAAAACCTAATATTCCAAAGAATAGAAATTTCATATTCTTTTAATTAACCTTAACTACCAAAACTAATCCTCTCATAATATTAACTAACACATAAATACGTAACGTATAATACTTACATAATTTAACGTCAAACCGCTTCAATCATCTGAAATCATTTCCTGTCACCAAAAGGTGAACAAATGAATTTCCCAACAAAACCAACACAGAATCCCATCCTAATGAGACGATCACTCTCATGGATTAATTATCCAATCTCACATATCCCCACACAAAACACATATAAACACTATAAAACACATATACACATAACACATACTTATAGAACAAAATATTTAGTTTCAATACTAATATTGACCAACCCAGAATACTCAAGCCAACGGTTGTCACAGGAACCCCACCTTGAGAAAATCACGTGCCTAAAGATTTACTACTCGAGGCATTAGCACTATCGACTAACAACTCAAGACAGACCTTAGACCTCATTTGAACCTTCGCGTTTCCCAAATTAGCTCAGGACCACTCTTCGAAATCCCAACAACTTTCACTGAAGCAATCATAAATGCATTTACTCATAACCTCTCAGTCCACAACATCAACGATTCTTTAGACAAAAAAAGAGTCTTGTCATCTTAATCACGTACTAACATCCTACAATCCTAAATTCAACTGCAAATGGACTTTCTGCTTACCCCCACACGTGGTGCAAATTAGCAACACGACAACCCCAAACGAAAAGAAGCATCCCACTACATGAACCTCGCTCGTCATCGAGAAAACTCATCAAAACCCTTAATTGTTGTAACAACGTGTTTTTATATCTTTAACCCCGTAACTTCATTCAAACAAGAACTGTCATAAATTAAGAATAAGAAGTTACAAAGCTCAATGTATCAAAAGAATCCACTCGAAATTCAGGTTTACTAAAACTTTCACAAGCACCTCCCAAATCCAATTTCTGATACTCACTAATAAAGACATAAATTCTTCAACCGAACTATAGCCAATCCTCCAAGAATCTCAAAATGGTCCCTACATAACTCGTTCTAGACTGTCTTTCTTTCCAAACGTACTAGCACCTCTCCAAGGGAGACCTTTCAACGCCCCAATAACCTACCATCATTAAATTACAAAAGTATTCCCACTTACTAACAAGCTAATCTTTTTTCAATAATTTGGCTGCTAAGCCTTTCCTGTATTACCACTATCTTGTTGGTTGTATTCTTGTAACCAAAATCGATCCATTCAACTCACAGCTCTCCTAAGTTACGGCCCTATAAAAAACGGTAACCTACATTCCTTTACCATACCATGCTTCAAAATGAAGCACATCCCGAGCACCACAAATGATAATCCCCACCTTTGGGAAAAACTCATCTTCACGACGAAAGTGAGTATTCGATTTACCCTCTAAAATCTACACATACTTGTCCTAAGCATATCTAGAATGGGTGACTTAGTCAGTCCATTGACTAACAGCCCAAATCGGCATCGTATCCACTACCTCATACTGGTAACTTGACAAAAATATCTAGTTACCTTTGTCCCACTTCTATCGGGTAACTCAGGTTGTACAACTATCCTGAAGACCCATGTATACAGCAACTTCCACTTCAAATACCTAAATACTACTACCAACTAGCTTATCCTTCTTCCTGACTCAGTTCCATCGATTAGTTAACCTTAAAACAAACAACATTGATCACTCTCCATGATGTGATAAATACTTGTCGTATACCCGCCTCTTCAATAGCGCAAGGTCCTTTACATCTCTCCAAATGGAGGTTCCAAACTTTCTAACCAATATGAACACTCTACCACACCTTGTCACGCTCGTGGTCCAATCCCACGCAACTCTTGATGTTGACGCGTACTTTGCTTTGACACTTCTTATGCCACCAACTCCTTTCTCAAACCTAGATCGGATCATCGTACTTCTATCTCGAACTCAATTCTTGGCTTTCATCTAAATCCTTCTTCCTACCCCACGTAAACATCCTACATTTGCCTTCCAGATGGTACTTTGGCCTCGGAAATCAACTCACTAAATAACATATATCCATCATCTTTTCCTTCATGTTCATCCTTCCGTTGAAAGTGTGTGGGAGACTATTCATATACGTATAGATTACACTCCATTTCTCGATCACTAAGGGCATCTAAGCATTATAGAAAGGCAAAACCTACCACGTTAGTCATGCAATCCTTCATAAGAACCTTCAATTGACACGACGTACAAGCAATCACATCTCCCTTTTTCAACATACTTCAAATCATTGCTTCTTCACTCATAATATACTACTAAATAGTCCTGCTTTCCTTCTGGCAATGCCAAGATCGGCCCATTACCCATTATATTCCTTCCACATCTAGATTGCTTCCTCTTTGCTCTGCTTCATGTTGTTGAAAACCTCACGTACACTTCTCTTCTTATCAGTGACTCCCACATCACTTCACGTGCGACCCTTACTCCTCCTTAGACTTGGGTTGGTTTAAAATATCGTCTGTATATATACGTTAACTACTTGTCTATATAGCGACCTGCACATACCTGACTCATTAACTCTTGAAAACCACTGGTGCATTGGTTTACCAAAAGCATAGCCGTAAGACATTCAACGTTCCATTACCGCATCCTAATAACAGTCTTACTACGTCATCCACGGTGCATCCCCTCCTTGGTGACATTCACATACGAATTTTCTATCTCACGTCTGTCTCAAGATAATCAATGCACATTCCAAACTACCCCCCTTCTTCCCTACCACGCAATACAGATGCATTCCCACAACAAGTTACCATTCAAACCAACCTCAACCTTCACCCTGCAATCATTCCACACCGCTATTCCTTTCTAAAGACATTAAACGACACGAGCCTTCGCTAAATTGGCGTCGCTCCTTGTACTAAATCCATACGAAATACTATCTACGACGAGGGGTAAAACCTACTAAATCCTTAGAACACTTTAGAGGCTCCCATACTACCAAAGTATCAAATTAATCTCAACTCAACTTACCTTGGTAACTAGCTACGGGACCTCGTATACCTCTTTAGTTCGTTTTCTCCACGAACCTTAAGCACTCACTCAAATTCCCAAGGCATTTAACTACCTTCTCGTGCATACCATCTCAGCCCTTATGTCTTAAAAACCAATTTCTCATCCTATGATTACATCATCACTCTCGATAACTAAGCTGACTAAAATCAAAAGTAAAACGAGAACTCTCTAATCTCCAACATGGGATTTACGAATAATTCCATCGTTTGCTACCATCAATAGCACCACACGAAAGATTACGACCGAACATCAATTTCTACACCACCCCAGTGAGGAAATTTTCAAACATCCACATGCACCAATTGGTATGGACCCAAAATCACACGATTCCAAAAAGAAAAGAAAAAACACCGAAAGAAACGTCGACATGAAGAACGAACCTCCGTCCTAACAAACGCATCAACATTTGACTAGAAACACACCTCCAACGAATAAACCACATACCAAACCCATTAATTAAAAGACTAAGAACCTTTGTACCAAAAACCGATTTTAAACCCAAGGAAAACTATCCATCATAACCTTATTACCATATCTTTTAAAAACAATAGAACACCTTAGTCTAATAAAGCAAATAAGTCTTATAGTGTAAAAATAAATTTAAATAAAAATTTTCATAAACTTATTTTAATATGTTTTATAAAAGAAACAAAAGAATATTTTGAAAAAAAAACGTGTTTGCATTTTATTTATATAATTTATATAATTTATTTTTAAAAGAAGTTTTTAACACCTAAACAATATGGTATCAACTACAACAAACTTACTTTCAAATGGAATTTATGACTCACAACAAAAAAACATCATGATAGCAAAATAGACTCCAAAATACCTTAAGAATTCCAATACCAGAATATTAATTTACTTGAAAACGAACACGACAAGAACTCTTACAAACCAAACAACCATAAGGACTATTCCATTACCCAACGTCTTAGAACCAAACCAAAAAGTATCGTCACCTTTAGACAAAGGAAAACAATCAAAACGATAAACGAAGAACATAGAACACCAGTTCTATGATAACACCCTAGAATACCAACACGAGCGTTGGATATCTCAACGAACAACGAGCTAACAACCAACATAAAGATTGCGCGACCAAACAATACTCAACATGTATCTGATGTATCCGTAAATGATAGATGAAAGGGAACCTTACCATCTACGCAACCCAACCTAATATAATCGCCCAATCGGTTAAGAGAGGAATTCTCTAACCACACAACCATCCTCACAGGATCTCACATCACATCTACACTACCATCTACACAACTATCCAGACTTACATCCTTACATAATACATACAAGCAACAATGATCAATGCAATCAAAGTCACAAGTCCACGTGTGTGTTGCCTTTATAATTATGTTCGCGACCATAATTATAATTGCACCTTTTTCACACGTGTACTTACTTCCAAGACCACACATCTCAATGATAACACACATCTACCACATAGCACTTAATAATAATCCAAATATAACTCAAACATGATAATCCATCTAACGAACCATAAAATCCTAATCGACCAAACGAAACAGAAGTCACATCGTGACCCAAAATATAAAAGCAATCCTCGATTATAGCAACGCATCGAGGTAGAAAATGAAATAAACTTATGTTGGGCCTCGCTTGGGTTTGACTTTTCTCTCTCAAAAGTCACCCAACTTCACGAATCCAGTGAGGTAAACAATCTCCCAACGATATCTCCTAGGGGTAGGGGAAGACATGACTAAAACAATAACAAAGGGGTATATACTATTAGATCCCCATAATGAAAAAAGTAAATATTTCATATTATATAATAGACTATCAATAAAAAAAATGAAATTTCAAAGCTTTTAGAAAATGTCGGGAACATACGGTAATAGACTACACAAACACTTATGCCCTAAAATGCAACTATATGAGGGACCCTTAAGCTAAGTCAACTAGGCTCAAACGCCTCTATTCTCTATAACCAAAGGCACTGATAACAATTCAGTCACATCCTCGCCAAGGCAGAAACGCGAGCGTTAAACAAGAAAGCTATTATCACAACACATGGAGTCTATATATAGAATAACTAAAATGAAAACTAAAGTCAAAGCAAAACACAAATTGGTCATAACAATACCCAAAACCTAATGGTGTCTTTATTATGGAGAAAGAGGTCTTGTCAATCAATGACATGCAAAAACATAATCCAAACAAGTTTCATGCAAAACAACGCATTTTATTCAAACAGAAAGCATAAATCAACTCCAAGCATCCCTACGGTCTTTGCTAGCCAACTTCGCTCTATCTTAGCACCATAGGATCACCGAAAATAGATGCTTAACAATGTCTAACATAAAGTTGAGTAGAAATCATAGGTTTCGCATACAACAATATCCAAAAATTAACTTTCAATTAGCTGTTGTAATTACCAAATAATTCATGACAACAATTAAAATAACAATAACGGGACAAACATGCCCACGATCCATAATCATATCAACTACATATGTGCGCTACATGGCCTCATATTAGCTCACGCAGTCTTACCACCGTCACACCTCGTTTTGCATATTGGATCCACATACCGAAACATATCATATCCGCAAACACAATGGACGGAACTGCCCACATCCAATACACAAAACCAACAGCCAGCTTAAAAACATTTAACATGATAACAAACAATCATTCTCACACCTAAAATAACATGAAAAAAAGGGCATGAAACTCACCTTTGCTTAGCGTTCCAAAAGATTCTAACAAAAAAGCTTCACAAACGCAATTATCACAAATTTAAACAACAAAATACCCTCGTGTTACACGCTACTAAACAAAATCTTTACTCATATATAACAATCAAAGGAGGGATGGATAAGTGTTTTATTAACCCCATGGGTCACCCCAACACCGTACCCAACTTTAACCACTTCATTAACAAGTTTACTAGTTAGTCACAATTTGTTCAAAACTGTAGAATTTTAACGTGACTTAACATACTCAACCTCACTTTACCATTTTCTAAACCAAACCTACTGAGCTTTATAAATTCTACCAAAAATCACAGGTTAAATACCATGAGTCTACTAACTCTATGATTTTTCCACTAATTTATTTCCCTTCTTAAGTGCCTCAAATAAAATCAAACTTTTAACTACTCAGTTTCGGATCTGATCGCACACTAAAACATTTTGACCAAAAAACCATACTTAGACTCCCAATTAGAAGCTCTACTTTGGGGGATTTATAATAGACACATAGAACTAAACTCCTGTAGAAGGGCTAAGATAAATTCAAAATTTAAGTGGGGATTTTACACCTCGTAATCTGACCTAAATCCGACCCGTATTTACTGTTTTGACAACTTTTCTTGCAACCAACATTTGACTGACTTCCCGACCTCAAAAACCTTCGAGACCGGAGGTTCTGAAAACTAGACTCTCTAAGCTACGTTATAGGCACCGGAAACTTGACAAAAGCTATTACCATCATTGAGATATCAGCCAAACAACATAGCCTTAAATTCTGCCCTAATCTAAATCAAATTCTAACGCGAATTAAGTCTAACCAATTACACCCATAAGCTACTAATTAAAACCTAATCATTGCAATATGATTAAACATCATTAATTTAATGATTTTACAAAACTCTAATTCCATCATAATAATTATTACATGAATTAATGATTAATAACTAACAAGGATTAATTAAAACTTACCTTAGAGCTTAATTTCTTCACAAAAGCAAAACCATAATTTTTTTCTCCTCTTTTCTCTTTGTTCGACCGGTTATACCAAGGGGGGAGGGTTATGAGATTTTATTTTGTATTTATAGGCCCCCAAACTAATTATAGATAAAGTCTAATTAGTATTTGTTTCCTTTTAAAACTCTTTTTTTTCTTTCTTTCCCTTATCCGGCCGAATGGCCTTATTTATATTTTTTAAAATTTTTATTTATTTATTAATTACTTAATTATTAACATTACCTTAATTTTCTACAAAAACCTAAGCTTATTTGCGCATACCTTTTTGCGTAAACGCAATTTACTAGACTTTTAAAAATAATTAACTTTTCATTTTTATTAAACCTAACATTCCAAAAATAGAAATTTCATTTCTTTCATATCCTTACTACTAGAACCTAATCTCTTCCTAATATTACTAACACATAAATACGTATACGTATAATTACTTACAACACAATTAACGTGAAACCGCTTCAATCACCAAAATCATTTCCTTGTCACTAAAAGTGAACAAAATGAACTCCACAAAATCCAACACAAATCCAATCCCATGAACGATCATGCTCATGGATTTGATTATCAAATCTCACATAACCTACACAAAACATAAGACACATATAAACACAGATAACACATATCACAGACAATTGCAACAGATCCATAAGTCAACACTAATAGTTTGACGAACTTGCTCAAGTCATGGTTGTCACATTATCCCCTCCTTTAGGAAATCTCGTCCCGAGATTTAACTAGCCGATTCATCAGTTCGCTCAACGAACAACTAAGGGTACTTAGACTTCATATAATCTTCGCGCTCCCAAGTAAACTCAGGACCCCGCTACGAATTCCAACGAACTTTCATAAAGCGAATTCTACTACGTTTGTAAACTCTTAATTTCACTGTCCATAATTATCTACAAGTTCATCACAAAACGAAAGAGTTTTGTTAACCTTAAATCTCGTCCAGTGGCTCATGCAAAACTAGCATCCACCAACCACTTCCTTTTAGGTTTGACACATTGAAACGTGTCCATTTACTCCACACAAATTCCTCAGGAAATCTCAATCGATAAGCTACAGGACCAGACTCTTCAATAAACATCAAATGGCCCTACATACCCTTGGTTCCAACATACCCTTCCTTCCCAAAGCGAAATACACCTTACAAGGCGACACATTTTAAACATAACCCAACACCTACTTAAACACTAACAGTTTGCGTCTATTAATCAGCAATAGCCTTTTGACGATCTCTTGCCGGCTTTGAGCTTCTCCTTTATCATTACTAAAAACCACTTTATCAGTCGTCACTTGAACCAACTCAGTCTAATCAAACTCCTTTACCAAACTCAGCCCATAAAATAGCGACCTACACTTCCTCCATCATGATTCACACGAGCACATCTTATGCTCGCATATAGCTAGTATTGTAGGAAAACCTAGCTAACGGTAGATTGAACATCCTAGCTACCACGAAATCAATTACACATGCTCTAAGCATATCCTCTAGAGTCTGAATCGTACGCTCACTTTGACCATCCGTTTGGGGATGATAAGTCGTACTCATATCCAACCTCGTCCCTAAAGCCTTTTGTACAGTCTGCCAACATCGCGAAATAAACCGTCCATCCCTGTCTGAAATAATCGACACAGGGACTCCATGCCGAGCGACTATTTCGTCAATGTAAATCCTTGCTAATCTTTCCGTATTATAGTCTTCTCTTATAGCCAGAAAATGAGCCGACTTAGTCAGTCTATCGACTATGACCCAAATCGTGTCATGCCCATTCTTTGACCTAGGCATCTTAGTGATAAAATCCATAGTGATCTTATCCCACTTCTATTCTGGTATTTCAGGTTGTTGCAATAAGCCCGAAGGCCTTTAGTGCTCTGCCTTTACTTTGGAACATTTACACACTTACAAACATATTAGCAATTCTCTCATCAATCCTGGCCACCAAACTATCTCGTAGATCATATACATCTTATCCGCTCCAGGGATGTACATAATACTTAGACTTAAATGGCTTTGTCCCATGATTGTAATTCATACATCACCTACCAAAGGAACCCATATACGATCCAAAAAGTATAGACTTCCATCATCTCTCTTTTCCATTTGTTGCTCCAACCCATTTAATCGCTCGCTAGGCAAATTCTCTTGCTCAAACGCTTCCTTTTGAGCCGCCAAAATCAACACCTTCATTCCAGATTGAATCGTCATTGCCATAGCGCGAACACGTCTAGGCTTCACACGTTCTTTCCTACTTAAGGCATCCGCCACCACATTCGCCTTACCAGGATGGTAGCGAATCTCACACTCATAGTCACTAAACAGCTCAATCCATCTCCTTTGACGCATATTCAAATCCTTCTGATCAAATATGTGCTGAAGACTCTTATGATCCGTGTATATAACACTCTTCGTGCCATAAAGATAATGTCTCCAGGTCTTAAGCGCAAACACAACCACTCCTAACTCCAAGTCACGTATAGTGTAATTCTTCTCATGAATCTTCAATTGTCTAGATGCATAGGAAATTACCTTGTCTCTTTGCATCAACACACATCCCAATCCTTGATTAGACGCATCACAGTAAACTACGAAATCTTCCACTCCATCGGGTAGAGACAAAACTGGCGCATCACATAAATTATTCTTCAAGGTCTGAAATGCCGCTTCTTGCTCTTCGCCCCACTCATACTTTTGGTTTTTCTAAGTTACTAGGTGAGAGGTTGGCAATCCTGGAGAAATTTCATGATAAAACGACGATAAAAACCAGCCAGCCCTAGAAACGATCAACTTCAGATGGTGTAATAGGGGCCTCCATTCTTCACTGCTTCGATCTTTACTCGGTCAACATGAATAACACTTTTGATTCACCACGTGACCAAAAAATTGCACCTCTTGTAGCCAAAATTCTCACTTAAGAATTTTGCGTACAACATCTCCTTGTGTCAACACCTCCAACATTAAACTTAGATGAACCTTTGTGATCCTCCTTCGGCTTTGAATATATCAAGATGTCATCGATGAAATACATAACATACATATACCAAAATGGTTTTACAAACCGTTCATCAAATCCATAAAAATAGCCGGCGCATTGGTTCCAATCCGAAAGGCATAAACGGTAAACTCAAAATTCCCCATACCTTGTTCAGAACGCCGTCTTCGGAATATCATCTTCATGCACTCTAAGTTGGTGATAACCAGATCAAAGATCTATCTTAGAAAAATAACGCGCACCTTGCAATTGATCGAATAAGTCGTCAATCCTCGGAAGAGGGTAACGATTCTTCACGGTTAGCTTGTTCAATTCACGATAGTCGATACACATACGCATAGATCCATCCTTCTTCTTCACGAATAGCACAGGTGCTCCCCATGGAGAATGACTAGGTCATATGAAACCCTTGTCTTGCAGCTCCTTCAGCTGTTGCATCTCCGAGGGCGTTAAACGATAGGGAGACTTCGCAACAGGCGTCGCTCCAGGAATTAATTCGATACGAAACTCAACTTGTCGTTGCGGTGGTAATCCTTTCAAGTCATCCGGGAATACCTCGACAAACTCTCGGACCACGGAAATATCACTAATCTTAGGTTCGTCCACTTTTGCATTCTTCAATGCCTTAGTTGATTCTTCGACACGTTCTCCATGAACTCTCAGTATCTCGCCATCCACTAAGGGAATTTCTACTACTTTCTTGTGACATACTATCATGGCCTTATTGTGGGACAACCAGTCCATTCCTACTATCACATCAAAACTACCGTGCCCTAAAGGTATCAAATCTATAGTGAATAGGGAAGATCCTAGTTCTAGTTTACAACCACGGATAATCCTATCAACTTTCACTTTCTTACCATCAGCTATCTCTATCACAATAACAGGATTGCTAACAGGATTCATATTAAGTATTGGCGCAAATTTAGTAGAGATAAAACTAAAATCAGCTCCAGAATCAAACAGAACGGTAGCAAAATGATCGTTTAGAGAAAAAGTACCCGTGACAACGCTTGAATCCTTGGCAGCCTCTGCCGCATTCATGCTTGCATTGTACGCTCTTCCTCTAACTTGATTCCCACCACCACGCTCATTACGACGCCATCCCAAAGCTAGCTGATTCCCAGATTGTCCAGATTCTCGGTTCAACTTGGGACAAACATTTCTGAGGTGATTAGGGTCACCACACTCGTAACATGCTCTTTGGTTAGGCCTTGCATCAACGACATTCACAGGTGCTGCCGGTATCGCAGGTGAACGACAATCTCTCACAAAATGGCCGGGCCTCTGGCAATTGAAACATACCCTACAATTAGCCTTCTCATGATGATGTGTACGGCATTTAGCACACCAGGGTTGCGAACCAGCATACCCCTCTCTTGATGGAGCCGCCGCCACAAAGTTAGTACCTCCTTTTGCCTTCTTAACATCCCTTCCAGATCCACCAACCTTAGCAGGTTCATCCATACCTCCTTTCTCTATCTCAAGCCTCTTTAGTTAGCGTTCCATTGCTAACAGCTTCATCAGTCAATATCCCAGCCTTTAGTATTGCACTTTGAATAGTAGCTGGTTGAGTTGCCTTGAGCATTCCTCGAATCTCAGGCGCCAATCCAGCCATATACCTCTTAATCCTTGCAGACTCAGGTGTAACCAAATGGGGAACCAATTTGGCTAACTCATGGAATCGATCCGTGTACCCAGCATGATTAGCTCCAATCATCTTGTGATTCCAGAACTCATTTCCAGTCTTTCCATCTCATTACTCGGGCAAAACTCTTCCACTAGTAATGCCTTGAAATCATTCCAAGACATAGCATTTTCCGCTTCTCTACTTCTTGCTTGGACTTGAGTATTCCACCAAGTCAAAGCTTTTTTCACCAATGAACTAGCGACATACCTCACCTTTTGGTTCTCAGCACAACCACTATTATCAATTACAGTTTTCATCCTCTCTATCTAACGCTTAAGTACAACAACACCACCCTTCCCATCATACTCCTTTGGGTTACAAGACATAAAAGACTTGTAGGTACACCCATTGTTACCATTTCCACCATTGGCACCATTACCATTACCATTGTTCGCATTAGCATTGACACTAGCAGTCACTTGATTAACTATTTCAGGTAAGAGGTTTTGCAGTTGCTGTGCAAAAAGAGTCGCAATGTCAGGAGGGTTTTCATCCTCACCAGTAGCACGGCGTGGAGGTATTTTCTGAATTCGAAGAATACATCTACGTTAGACGACACCCTACAGACTTCTATCCCATACGTATACGTACAATGTTGATCCCACGCCTTGATCGATTCTTTATGTAGTAAAGTGTTTGTTACCTTGGATGAATCCAAAATAACAAGAGTTGAGACTTTGTTTGTATATCAAAGTGTATGCGGAATCTACACTTTGATACTCTAGAAGTGTTTAGCAATGGAACAGTATCAACAATGAATATATCAAAAACTGCTTCAATATTATTGATAATACGAGTACTCTTGATAGTACTAGGGTTACAAACCTTGAAGCTATTACAATCTTTCTCTAAGATGTATTCTCTATGTATGCGTATGTATGCGTATCTTAAACCTTAACCTAGGATCTCCTTTTATACACCACAAGGAGTCCTTTACAAGATAACTATCAATTATATTCATAATACAAATCTTCCTAAAATATAAAAGATATACATTCCTTATTTATCTCCATGCATCCTTATCTTCAAGTCAGCAGCTTTGACCATCAGCAGTATTAATCATTCTTCTAGCAGTATTAACTAACTCTGGCAGTACTAAGTATGTACTGGCAGTACTAACTCCATTAGTACTGTTAGTTATACCTTGGCAGTATTAACTCTTGTGAAGATTTATTCCCAACAATCCTCCCCTAAACTTGTGATTTATCTTCAAATCCCAAGTTTCTTCTGGATTAAATCTTCTAGACTTCTGATGATTCTTTCAAACACTCTTCTACTTCTGCACTTGAGATCTTATAAACCTTAGAAGTTCAAAAGCCTGTGAACTCTCATGATCAACCTCCTTTCTTTCAACCTCTTGGAAATCTTCTCGTTGACATTAGAGGGGTATTTCATTTTACTGTCAGCATATGTATGGCTATACCATTCTGCATCAGTAAAATGTGAATACCACAAAAATCATATAAACTCCAGCTTATCACATTATATTCATGCTGATTCTTCCATATTTCATCTTCTTCATCAGGCTCAAATAAAGTGTGCAGATCTCCCCAAAGCATCAAATCATATCCTTCAGGTCTTGAAGCACTATACCTTTCTTTGACTAATCTGTACAACTCCTCTACATCTTGTCTATCAAAGTCTTCAAGCATCTCACTCAAAACCTTATAGTTCTTGGAACTGCCATCTCCTCTGAAGATTTGATAATACATGAAATTTTCTGTCAAAGTGTAAGTCTTCCAATCCACAATTGGATACTTTGTAGAGAGAGATTCAACATCTTCTGCAACATCTTCTCTTGGAATTATATCTAAAAACCCTTTGAGTTCTTCCTTCTCAGCATCGCTTCCAACTTTTTGTCTCCTTAACAGTCTTCTTTATTCTTTGGAAGAGATTTCTTTCTTTTTGCTCCAGACTCTTTAACAACTTCTTTCATTTCTTTTTGTGTATCATCATCTTTTTCTTCAATCTTTTCAGGAGACTTCATCTTTTCACTTCCATGCTCCATGTCCATAGGCTCAATATGTTGATTAAAATCCCAAACCTTTTCAAAGATTGGCCTAATCTCATTATAAGACATTCCCTTGAAGTCACTAATCTTGTAGTTTCCCTGATTCTTCAAGTATTTGATCATATTTCTCCTTGCCTGGGCAATTGTCTTTGGCTTCATCTTTAGAGCATGATACCTTATGACTGAAGGATCATTCCAATCTATCTTCTTAGTAGACTTGGCTTCAACCATAGCTCTTTGCCTTTCCTCTTCATCCCACTGTCTAGCAATTTCTTCATCTCTTCTAATCTGTGCCCTTTGTTCTTCATTCATTTATTCTTCTAGTCTGATGGCTTCAGCAAAACTTAACCTTTCTTGTTCAAGCTCCTTCTTAGACTTTTTCTTGGGCTCAGACTCTGTCATTATTGCTTTTCCCTTGTCTTTTCTTGTCCTTTTCTCTTTCAAACTCCTTCTGCTAAAAGTAATAGTTTTCCCCATCAGTACTAAGATTTTCCCAGCAATAAAAAATTTTTAAATTTTTATATACAACCACTGGAACTTCACTAGCAGTACCTTTTGTTGCACCAGCAGTACTAACTTCAGCACTCCCTTGATCTTGAATGACTTCAGTGGGAGTCACTTCTTGAATAAAAGGTTCAGTTTCAGTACTTCTTCTACTTTGAACTTCGCAACAGATAATTTCCTCCCCGTTGTAGAAGAATCATCTTCACCATCTTCATCATCTTCAAAATGACAACCTTAGCTCTTTCCTTGCTTTCCCAATCCTTACTCTAGCCTCTAATTTCTTGACCCTTAGAATGAGCTTAGTGAAAGCAGAACTATAAGTTTTCTTTGTCTTCCTCAAGTCATCCTCCAAAACTCCAAGCCTCTCAGATAGTTTGGTAACCAAATTCGTCAAATCATTTAGTGTCAAGCTACCCTCATCACTTCCATGTGAGTGAACAACATGGAGAGGTGAGTCATGGGGTGTAGGAAAATGTTGCTCTGCTCACAGGTGATTGGTTGTGGTTTGGAGAAGGTTTGCGTAGGTGCAACAAGGGATGATCAGGTGAGTGGAAGGTCCAGGTGAGGGTGAGGTTCAGGTGAGTAGGAAGGTGAGGATGTGATTCTTGAAGGTGAAGTGAAGGTAAAGAAACATCAAGCATAGTATGAAAATAAAAGCAACTTCATGGCCTGAATATCCCCTTTGTAGGCCTCTATCATATAGTTAAAGACGTTGACACTAAGAGACGGGTACAATGAAATGTTCTTTGAGTGTTATGTTTAAGTTGGATTCCTCTGCAATCATAAGCAAATATTGAATAGAACCTAGGGTACATTAAAAACTTATGAGGGCTAGAAATATTTGACACCATATGCTCAAAAATCAATCCTAGAAAATTATAAAATCCTATTGGTAGCTAAACAGATAACATCAGTTGCAATGTTACTACTAAACTGCTCCCAAGCAGTCTTCTTTGGGCTAAGGCAATGAAGAATATTATGAATAAGAAACCTCTATTGAGGTGAAAAGGTACCCTTTTGAAAAGTTAACTTATCTGAATCAGTGTGATATCCCATAAGTGCCAATTGCTCAAAAATCTCCGAGTTGGGTATAGAAGTAATACCATCATGATCATCCAACTTGAGATGTCGTCTTAAAGATGCTTCGGTGATAGACATTGAGTGACCTCAAATGGTTAGCAGTAATCTGGACTCCTCCTTACATCAGTAGAAGCTTCAGCAGACCTCCAAAATTGTGTGAATAAAGGAATAACAACATCCTTGCTCCTTTAGTGAGGGCATAGCAAATGTGACTTCGATTTAGGAAAATCGATGACTGATGACACCTGCACATCCTGTAGATTTTCCCTAAAAACGCTACCATTGTGCTTGTCACAAAAATTCACAAGTTTGCATGAATAAAAGTGTGAGTAAACCTTATGGGATATGATCGTGGATGAATATAAATGAAGGCGGAGAAAGTTCATAAGATTTAAATAGATAAACGAGAGATATGTTTGACCTACTTAAAGAAATTGAAGTTTAATTCGTGATTAAATTAAACATATATAAAGAAAGATCACGAAAGTACAATTGGTCAAACCCCTATATCATAGGAATTTGGCGGAAAATCTCACGGCTCTAATTAATAATGAAAAATCTTTAGAGGCCAAAACAGTACTAAACGGTTCATCCACAGTCTATATTTGGTCTAGCAGTACTAAAATAAGCCTAGCAGTATTAACTTCTCCACCCAAAAGCAGTACAAACTCCAAAGTTTTGTATTAGTCAAAAATAACTTCACACAATCTCTCTTTCTGTTTTTAAGCTCACATTTTATCTCTCAATTCTTTTGACTCACTTTTCACTCTGTCTGTTTTTCACACATCTCTATTCTCTCTTTTCTTTTGTCTTACTAATTCACACAGAGTATAGTTTTTGGCAAACTACCAGCCATTAACGAATTTGATTAGTCTTTACCAATAGCCATTTGCTTTGGACTAGCCAATGCTTCATTGTAAAAACACATGGTGCATTGATAACCATAGAGTTTGATAACTATCAACTATCAACGGATTTGATAGTCTTTACCATTATTTTTTAATTTTTAAATTTTTTTTTTTTTTAAAATAAATTTTTATTTTATTTTTTATTTTTTTTTAGTTTTCTTTTTTTTTAGGTTTTGTTATATGTTTGTTTTTTTTTTTTTTTAAAATACCACCTATATTAATATTTCACACTGGTAGTTGTAGCCTGTATTGCATCATACTAGTCAAATCTTAATGTCTATAAGACCAGTGAAACTGATGCCATATTTGATTGTGTGGATAGTTACAACCAACACTTAGAAGAACAAACAACATTTCCTCCCCTCAAAGAATATAACCATTGAGTAATCCAATTTCACACTCATTGCGTATACTGAAAGATTACTCAAAACCAAGACAAACATAATCTAACCCTTTTCTAGTTTAGCAATTAAATGGTACTAACAGGATAACAATGAGCATAGAAATAACTAGCCGTAACTAACTAGTAAGTAAAGTTTTGACAAACATGTCTTAAATAATACTAGCAGTACTAATTTATAACTACAGTATTAATTCGGCTTCCATAGGCACCCCACCAAAAGTAAGAATTTTTTTTTTACATAAACCTCCATCAAAATCTTTTGAATTCTGAAAGATAGGCTCTAGTTTCCAGTCATGTTCCTGTGACATCCACTATCAACAAATCATTTATCATTTTAAGCTGTGAATGCTCTGCACACAAACTAATGAAGATTATTTCTTTGGGACCCAACCATTACTGCCTTGGATCTGCCTCTTGCAATCAATGTAATTAAATATTTAGTTGAAACATCAGTAATGCCCTATTGGGGTTTTGTTTATTTATGATGGGTCTCCAAAACCAACATGCTTAGGGCTAACACATTAAATCCTCTTGCCCTGAACAGTATTAACATTTGCCTACTAGTATAAACCTTTGCCTACCAGTATTTAACATTTTGATAATGAGACTTTTTGTAATGGTTGTTCTCTTGTAAAGGGCATGTGAACAGTTGATTGTGCTTGATTTTTGAAAAATTCCTTGTCCTAGCACAATAAACTTTGATTTGGGGAGCAGTATAAAGAAGGCCTAGCAGTATAAAAGACCTAGTAAAAAAAAAAAGTACTAAAAGGTCTGTCAGTGTTAACAGACCTAACAGTATTAACAGGCCTTGCAATATTAACAGATTTTAGGCCAGTCTTCAATAAAACTGCTCTTGGAGCCATATGTTGGTGTGAACTAGGATGAGAGGTTTTAAGACAGCTGTATTGAATATGATCAAAACTTCCATAGATAAAACATGCCTTGTTATTAAAAACAAAGTTACATCCTAATTGATTGGATTTTTGACCATTCCAATTCCTTTGGTTTCCTCTAGGTCTTTGTGACCTGTACATCTCTGCATACCTAACTGACCTCCTAACTGGTTTTTCAGGTTTAACAAACTCTTTCTTAGTAGCAGTAGGTATAACAATTTTCTTTTCAACCTTAGGGATAGGCTCAACATCATCCTCATCATCTGACACCCAATCTTCAATAATTAGAGCATCATTATTCTCTCTAGCTTTCTTAGGTTCTTCTTCCCTAAACATGATAGCAGGACAGAAGAACTTTTCTTTCCATCTTGCCTACCTTAAGTGAAGACATAACAGAGCTAGTTTTATAGCATCGTCTTTTATTGTTGTTTCAAAGAGTCAATAGCATTCTCCTTAAAATTAGCCTGACCTCTATTATTCAAACCAGTGGTAGGCTTAAGCTTGAATCCCTAGACCATACTCATTACCTCAGTGTTTGAATATTCTTCAAGACCTGAATAAGATAAGTCTAAAGGTGTTGGTCTATTTAGAATCAAAGGATGAGGTGAGGGGACATCATTATAACCAAATCCCTTTTTGGTCTTGTCAGTTATCTGACTTGCTAATAACTGATCTAGGTCTTTTGCTGATTTTTCAAACTTTGCAATCTTAAACTCAAACCCTCCTTGTCTTCTTACCCTTATCAAGTTCAGTCTAAGTATCCCATAATTATTCTTTGTGACCTACACTTCTTAAGCAAAGCAATTTTCTTAGAAAAAAGGACTTCAGATTCTTTATATTTAAGAATTTGCCCTTCTAAAATTGATAAACCTCTTTTGTATGTAGAAGCTTTAAAACCAGTATCATCTAATTTAACAAGTAAATCATCATACTGTTTCTTTAGAGCTTCATAATTTTGCAAACAAGATTTAGAACAAGATTTATCATTTGTTACCTCAGAATCTGAGAATGCCATGAGAGCCATGTTTGCTTGAATTTCTTCCTCTGCCATGTCACTCCAATCAAATCCAGCACCATCTATAGCACACATTGCCTTTTCAGAAGCATCTTCAATCCTTACTGCCTTTGATGAGCTACCTTGATTCCAATTTCTGTTGTCTTTACTCCTTGGTGCTCTGCATTCTCTGGCAAAATGTCCCATTTTATGGCAGTTGAAACATTCTACCTTTGATTTATCATATCCAGCAGTACTGCTTCCATCAATGATGATCTTCCTTCCAGTTCTCTGATAGAACTTTCTTGCCCTCATGCTTAGTAGTGCCATATTCCACTTTAGATCCATTTCTTCCAAATCATCATCATGAAGTTGCTCAAGATCTTCATGAACTAGTTGAGACCCTTGTGGTTGAGTGGATAAAAAGGCATATACTGTGGCATCACTAAAACTAGCAGTACTAATTTCAGTACTGGCAGTATTAACTTTGGTGGTACCAGTACTAACTTCAGGATTAACAGTATTAATATTATTAGTACTGCTTGCACCTGAAGTGGTTAGAAATGCCAAGTTCTTATCATCATTGTTAGCACCAGCAGATCTCTTAACCTTTTGTTCAACAATTTTAAAATTGTTGTACAAATCATCCAAACCCATAGTATCAAAGTCGGGTTTGTTCATCCAGACTACCACATGTGTATCCCATTCAGAAGGTAAGCTCCTCAAAAATTTAACATTTAGATCTTCTGGAGGAGTAACTACACCCAGAATTGCCAATCTACTAACAAGCTTTTAAAGCCTGTTAAAGATAGAATCAAGTGATTCTGAGCTTGAAGCATTAAAGTTTTCATATTGTTGCTTCAGCAGGGCCTTCTATGTCTTCTTTGTTGCTTCATTCCCTCCAAATCGAGCTTTAATGGCAGCAAACATTGATTGAGCATCAACATACTGGTCAAAGGTAAGTTGATGTTCATTGGGCAGTGCCATGAGCAGAAGACTTCTGGCCTTTACATCATTCTTTTTACAAATCTTTTCTTCAGCAGTAGAAGGCACAGTCATCTTCAATCCTGTTGATGGACCAGTTTCTGTTGCTGTAACTGGAATAGGTACCCATGAATTCCTGACTCGAGCAATTAAATACATATATATAATATACAAGCAAACACTCAACCAATTACCTTTGCACAAGGAATGGTTAAATGTTCACAAAATAATATATATACGTGTCCGGAAGTTTGATTTCCCGGGTTGTTTTGTCCCAACGAGGCTTGAAATAGAAAATCGAATTACGGATTGATGATTGATGATTGAATGACAAAGATTTGGATATGATTGGGCACTAAACCTAATAGGCAAATGCACTCAAAAATAAGCAAGGAAAATAAGCTAGAACAATCATAAAAGCTAGAAATGGTACAAACACTTGAAACTTTTAAGCTAAGACACAAATAAGCTAGATTAACTCTATATAAGCAAATTCAAAAAGCAACTAAACTAAGATAAGCAGGAGAAATTCAGCAGTACTAACAACAGCACTAGCAGTATTAACTACCAGTACTAACTTGGAGTTAGTACTGCTAGTTCAATGAAACAAGAAATAAGAAAATAAGCTAAAACAGATATTTAACTATCCCTAATAAGCACTCA
>BQNB010017353.1:0-70076 GCA_026074375.1 Tanacetum coccineum | reverse complement strand
TCATTATTACTACTGCTAGTTTAAGTTTATACTGCTTGAATTCATTATTTGTATTGTGCGTCATAGATGGTAATTTGAGACATTAGAAAGCTTGGATTATAAGTTTAATATATGGTTTGTAGTTGTAAAGATCAAAGTTGCATATGTTCACAGTCCCCTAATGGAGAATGACAAAAAGGGGAAGATGTTACAGAGATAATATGATATGATTTGCAACTTATTAAGTGTGGTGGCATGGCATGGAACAAGATGTTAAAGGCTTCATTGTGTTAACGAAGTATCAACGTGTTCAAAGGAAATCTTATGTTAAGGGGAAGATTAGAATCTATTTCATTTATGGAAGATCGGATTTGAAGATGAAGATTACTGAAGATTAAGCTATTATGGATCATCTTAGAATCAGGTTACTGTTTGTTTTGTCATCATCAAATAGGGGAAGATTGTTGGGATTTATTGATTTGATGATACAAAATAATGAAACAAGAATGATACAAACGGATTACAAAAGGATCAAGATTGACATTATGGAATTCTAGAAGATGGAGGATTCTAGAAGACTTGCTTAAAAAGATAAAGATCAAGATTAGGAAAGATTTAGTTTCCTAATACAATTAGATTTCCTTTGTAAGTCTAGATGGACTCTATATATAAAGAGATCCCTAGACATTGTTTGTATGTGTGTTTCCTAGACGTTTTGTATGTTTTAAGGTGTTTTAATCATGTTTTAGGAAAACACCAACGATCTCACCACTTGAGATTGTTCTCCTTTGTATGATCTACATGAGATCGTTTTAGCCCTAAGATCAAAGGTGTCTTTGATCCCTGTTATAGTTAGGTAACACGTTCTATTCTGATCAAATAAAATTGGGGCTTGTATGAATGTAAAACCTTGTAAATAACATTGTTCTTTGCTTAAATTCTGTTGCGCATCAACAAACTTTGTTATTATAGATCCTAGATGAGTCTTAAACAATCTTCACATTTAGTATTGCGAAGATACTTCAGAATGTTCTTAACAGCAGTCCAGTGAGCATCACCTGGATTCTGTTGAAATCGACTTGTTATGTTCTGAGCGAACGCAACATCAGGACGAGTACATCTCACAGCATACATAATTGATCCCGCAGCCGAAGCGTATGGAATATTTTGCATGCGTTGTATTTCAGCATGTTTTGAAGCACCTTGAGATTTACTAAATTTCATCTTTTCTTGCATTGGGATCGTTCCACGTTTGGAATTTTCCATATAATATCTTTTCAAGATTTTCTCAATGTAAGCACTTTGACATAAACTAATTATTCGTTTTGATCTATCTCGGTAGATCTTAATTCCAAGAATGTATGCAGCTTCTCCTAAATCTTTCATAGCGAAACATCTTCCAAGATAGGATTTTACATCTTGTAACATTGGAATATTGTTTCCCATGATCAATATGTCATCGACATATAAGATTAGGAAAGTGACATAACTCCTACTAGCTTTTACATATACACATGGCTCATCACTATTTTAACTGAATCTAAATTTCTTAATTTCATCATCAAATCGTTTATTCCATTGCCTAGATGCTTGCTTAAGTCCATAAATGGAACGTTTGAGCTTGCATACTTGGTTTGGAAATTTCTGGTTAACAAAACCCTTAGGTTGCTCCATGTATACCTCTTCATTAAGATATCCATTGAGGAAGACAGTTTTGACATCCATTAGTTGCCAAATCTCATAGTCCAAAAAACGTCAGCTATGGCTATATAAGAATCCCTAGATACTCTAATTTCTGCAACAGTAGAAAATGTCTCCTCATAATCAAAGTCCTTGTGGGTTTGAGTAAAGCCCTTTGCAAACCAGAAGACGAGCTTTTAGGTTGTGTACAGCTCCATCCATGCCGGTCTTCTTTTTGAAGAGTTACATATGACCAATTGGGTGTTTCAGTCAGAGAGGAAGATTCAAACTAAACTCCCAGACTTCGTTATCTTTCATCGATTTCTCCTCTCCGACATACCATTATGTTGTGGCGTGTAAGTAGGAGTTCTATGGGCAATAATCCCATGATCCCTTAGATGTTCTAAAAACTCTTGACTTATATATTCACCTCCACGATCAGAACATAGTGATTTTATGGTCTTCCCGAGTTGGTTTTCTACTTCCTTTTGAAACACTTTGAAAGTTTCAAACACTTCATGTTTATTTTTAAGCAAGTAAAGATAGCAATAACGACTAAAGTCGTCAGTAAAAGTAACGAATGAGCTTGCTCCTTGTCTTGACATAATCTTAAATGGACCACATACATTGACGTGGATTAGTCCAAGTAGATCTTTGGCCCTTTCCACTTGATGTGAATAAGGTTTTCTTGCCATCTTACCAGACATACAAGCAACGCACTTTTCAAAAGACTTGATGTTAGTTGAATCGAGAAGTCCATCATGTTGCAACTTCTCTATGCGTTTCTTGTTAATGTGTACAAGACGACAATGCCACAAGAGAGCAGAGTCCAAGTTAAGCTTGGCTCTTTTATTGCTAACAGCAAATATAGAACTATCATTTGTAACAGAAGAAGACATAACAATTTCATAAATATTATCCCGTGGGATAGCATTAAAATAAATCAAATTATTCTTAGAAACAGAAATTGAATTATCATTCTCAAAGCGGTTAACAAAACCATCCTTGTACAAAAGTGAAACTGAAATGATGCCTCATGTAATAGAGGGAGCATAATGACAATTGTGTAAGATTAAAACAAGTCCACTAGGAAGACACAAATGAAATTCTCCAATAGCTTCAACTGCTGCACGATGACCATCGCCCACGTACAGACTTAAAGCTCCTGGCTTTAGTTTCCTACTTCCCCTAAGACCTTGAGTAGTTATACAGATGTGAGTACCACAACCCGTATCATAAACCCAAGATGTACTAGGAAAAGAGTAGAGTTCTATGGTGAAAATACCTGAAGTGCTAGCTCCTTGAGATAGCTTCTTCTTTTTCATCAACTCAGCGAGATAAATACGACAATTCCTTCTCCAATGACCTACTTCACCACATTGGTGGCAGATCGCGTCCTTGGCAGGATTATCCTTCTTGGGTGTTGGAGGATTCTTAGGTTTGGGAGCATAAGATGGCGTAGGCACAAGTGCATTGCCCATCTTTGCTTTGCCTTTTCCTTGATTCCCTTTAGCAGCCTTATGCGATTTTTTCTTTTGGTTTTTCTGGATCCTTCCTGCTCTTATAGCATGAAGAGCAGGTGAAACTTCTCTTGGAGGCAGATTTTGCTCATGTAGCTTCAGCATAGCATGCAACTCAGTCACGGTCTTCCCCATGCTATGCATGTTGTAATTTTGCACAAAACTATCATATTCCTTCCTTAGTGAAACCAAGATAAGGCTTACAGATAAGTTTTGAGTCATAGCATGACTGAGACGTTCCAAGTTGTCTATATTGCTCTTCATTTTGAGAACGTAAGAGCTAACAGAATGCCCTTCTTCTTGTTTGCACGCGTGGAATTCTCGCACGGTCTGAAGAAGTTCCTGATCTGCCTGTTGTACATACAACATTTTTAGTTCCTTAAGCATATCATATGCACCAAGGTGTTCCAGATTCTTTTGGATATCTAGGTCCATGGTCATAAGCATAAGCCTAGCAATTTCCTTCTGAGCCTTGACCCAAGCTTGATGCGTGGTTGATGTTGAGTATTTTAGTTATATACGTAATAATATCTAAAGTATAGAAAATTCCAAAACTACCCTTGAGGACAAAGGTAGTAGGAAGAATCTTACAAAAATACTACACGTTTAACCGGTAAGTGATTACCGGGTCGTTTTCCCAAAGACTTATGAAATTGAGACCTCGTTTGTTATTTGGACAATGACTTGAATTGGTTCGAAGAAGATTTGTTTTCTAAAATCCTAATAGTGAGCAAATAAATGGACAATTAAACCTAACTACGAAAAAACAATAACGGGAAATTAAATTTTAACTAAAAACGCAAATCGGGAATCCTAAACGGGACCTAAAAACCCTAAATTATCAAAATTAAGTCCTACAATGATCTTTTTGGTTTTTATAAGATTTAATTGACTAAAAAGCTAGGGCAAAGAAAACTAGACCAAAAACGAAAGAGTTTTAAGCTAAAAATCACTAAAAATATGAACGGGATTCAATCCCGTTCTTTAAAAAACCAATTTTTGTAATTTTAACCCTACAGAAGCAAATATATTTTTCTTAGGTTCTAAATATTAAAAGAAAATTTTCTAAAAAAGAATTATATTTGTTTGACCTTTTTATAATTTTTTATGAATTAAAAACGATTTTAATGAAAATTAAATATAAAAAATACTAAACGTTTTATAAAAAATCTGAAAAAATTCTGAAAAATTGCTTAAACTATGACAATCCTAAGAAAAATAAGCTAGGCAAAACAGCTTATCAAAATAAGCTGTTAAAAATCAAAACGGGCTTATAAGCTTAATGGGCCAAAAAGGTGATAAAACAATAATGGGTGCAAAGAATGACGGATGAGCTATTGTAGCAGAGTTGGTTGTGTGTGTTGGGTTAAAACGCTTGGTTGATGGTGGTAGAGGTCCCGGGTTCGAGCCTTGCTCACCCGGGGCTTCCCACTATCCCAAGTGTTTTTGTTTTTGCCATTTTTTTATAACTTTTTAGAACACTTAAAAATAAGCAACTTTTGCAAAACAACTTTTTTATTAAACCTAAAATAAGCTCAGAAATAAGCTTCTAAAGTGACAGAATGCTTATACTATCTAAATGACTTAACTGTTTTAACTTTTAAGGTAAATAAGCAAATGCAAAAGAGAAATAAGCTAAATCAGATAATAAGCTATACTAAATGAGCAACAAAGAACAAAAATAAGCAACCAAAATAAGCCACAATGGGCTAAATAGACAGTTTTAACTAAAAGGCTATAAAACTGAAAGGTTTTTAAGCTAGAATGCAAATAAGCTCAAATAAACTAATAAGCAAAATTGAACTTAAACTAAACTAATAAGCAATATTAAACCTAAATAAGCTAGGAAAATAAGCAGATAAGCACAAATAAGCCAAATAGCACTTAAGCCAAAAACTGCATACAAACAGAAAGGGGGCACTTTTGTGCTTAAAAATAAGCTCAAAGATGGATCCTTATGCCTTAATGAGTTATACCACTGAAAAGCTCTAACAATAAGCTACAATAATCATTAATCAAAAAGGAGTTTGAAACACAAATAAGCCCTTAAAAAGCTTAATGAAAAAGCTGTTTGTTCATTTCTCAACACTTAGAAAACTTTTTTCAGTCTTAACAAACCACTACTTTTGAGCTTAAAAATAAGCAAACAAACAGATCCTTATGGATCTCAGACCTTCAAACAGATTAAATTTGGACCTCAAAGAACAATAATCAATAATCAAAAAGCATTTTGAAATTCACAATAAGCATTTGAAAAAGCATTTTCTCAAATTTTCAACACTTAGCATATACTTTTGACAGAAATGATAAAACACAAACCAAACTTGCAGGCCTTTTTGACTTTGTTCCCAACTTGTTTTTAAAACTCAAACAACACAAAACTTGCATTTAATCTCACAAATCACAAATTAAACAATAAGAACACCAATATCTGTCAAAACTAAGACAGATTCAAATATTAACTTCTTAAAAACTAGATTTTGAGTTTTAGCACTTTAAAACTTAAACCAACTGAATTTTTGGACTAATCTAGGCTAAACTAAGTTGACCCAAGAGTAAAAACCAATTTTTGACCCATTTTAACCCATTAAATCAGTTAAACCAAACACCCCTTTAAGGTGCTTAATGCCATTTCAAGTTTATAAATCTTAGATTAAAAGCACAAATTGTAAATACCAGATAGTGAACAGCTAAAAACAGACTTAATAAGCAGATTTAAACAACAAAATAAGCAGAATCAATAAGCTAACTAATTATGCTACTATTTTTGGTTTTTTTAACTGTTTTATAAACAATGAAGAGTAAATGAAGATCTAAGCTAACAATGAAGCATATTAAGCATTAATCTACTAAAATAAGCACAATTAAGCTAATCTAAACAGTAATAAGCAAGTAATAAGCAATTATAAGCTAGAATTTAAAAATAAGCTATGAAATGTAAATAGGAATCTTACAATTTCCTTTGCACAAAACAAGGCTTAAATGCTCTTTTGAGCTATCAAAAAGCTCCAGCTTATCCAATGATAAGCTGGTATAGTCTTGGAAGCCCTTCCATTAATGGCTTCCCTTCCTTTATAAGTTGTGGTATATTTTGATTGTGGATTTGAGTAGATAAAACTCAGTTAAGCTTTTGTGAGCTTAATTGAGTGTATAGCTATCTTATGAGTAGATTTAAGAGCTTAATGAACAGTTTTAGATTAAAGGAGAACTTAAAGTAACAATTAATTAATAAGAAAAACAAACTTTTATTAATTTAAACTGGTTACAAGCTTAAATGAAAATTACATTAAGTAGAAGTGATAAGCTATAACAATTTGAAAAGGAAAATTACATAAGCTAATTCTATAAGCTACACTAAAAACTACTCCTAGATGCACAAAAGTAGTTAGAGGTCTGACCAGTGAACCGTAATTGCCATGGGTTGGAATGGCCCTGAGGTCTAACCAGAGCAACCAAGCCAAATGCATGTGTTCTTGGTTGGATGGCATTGACTTAAAGTTTAACTATGAGGTATACACATAAAAGTGTCAAAAGCGTGTACAAAGAGGCATGCAAAACAACTTTGTAGTACTAATTTTAAAAACCTTTTATAAATGAAATTGTAGTGATTAAATTGGTTCACGGTAACTCCAATCGAACGCGCAAATAAGCGGAGAACCAGGTCAGCGCGAAGCTTATTAAAAACCTGTATTCTTTAAGAATGTCCGCCTTAAACTTCTCTTATAGTTTGTTCTAGTGGATGAGCCGTACTTCCCAACAATCCAAAACGTCTAGTTTTTAATTATTCTTGAAATCAAGTTTCATAGTTTAAAGTCTTATTAATTTTTTCAAAATCAAATTTTGCACGAAACATATAATAGGTCACAATGAACATGTATTTAAACGTGTAATTAATAGACTAATTTTAATATCATCTTACACCATAAGTATTAGTCCATATTGCATACATATTAGGCGTGTAGACGAGTAAACAAGTAAAAATATGCACATAAAAGACTAAAACTAAAGATGACATTAAATAAACAAGTAAACATGTAGAATTCGAGTTCTCAAGCGAGTCTTCCCCAATTGGAGAACCATAAGACCCTCACTAGGTTTTCATCAATGTTCCTAGATCGCCCCATTCATCACAAGAGTGATTGAGTAGGTCTTATGGCCGGAAAAATAAACAAAATCAGACTAAATATGTAAAAGATCTAGTTTCCAAAAATACAAGATTTTAGTTACTATAAAAAAATCAAGATCTTTTAGATATATAGTGTGATGTATAAAAACAAACAGATCAACTATGTGGAAACTAGAAGGGGGGTTGAATAGTTTACAGGTTCATTTTCGTTTTAAAAACTTTGCTTACAAAATATGTAGATTTGAGTTGTATGTTTAACCAATTCACAATATGAACAAATAATATAACAATCTAAACTAAAGCTAAATAACAATGACAATAATATGAAGAGATAAGGAAAGGAACAATCAAACCAAGACACCAAGATTTATAGTGGTTCGGCTACGAAGCTCTTCTTCGCCCTACTCCACTCCCCGAGTATCCTACTTGAGATTTCACTATGTCAACAAGCTCCCTTCAGGCGGAGAAAACCGTTTACACGTCGCTTACGTTATTTACCGACACTAAGCTAAATGTCGAGTCCTAATCTTAGCTAGAACTAATTTACCATGGTATGTGCTTAAATACACATACCTTTTACCTTTAAAAACGAGCTTAATAACCAAAAACGGACTTAAAATGCCAAATATACAATAGAGATTTGGTACTTAGAAGAAAAGAGGAGAGATCACTAATTAACACTTCATTTCTTTCTTGGCGAATACGAGTGTTCTTCTCTTGCACTTGAATGAGAGAGATAGAATAGAAGAAAGATAAGATACATGAAACAAATCAAGAGATGTTAGTGATCAGAATATTTAGTGAGAGAAAGAAGGTTTTTAGAGAGAGAGAGAGAAGTGTGAGAAAATTTATGCAAAGAGGTGTGATTTTCAGCAAGGGATGGAGCAGTATTTATAGGCAGGAAAATCCAACGGTAACTGGCGGCGGTCCCGGCGGTCCCAGATATATAAGGGGGCCGCCAGGCCTATAAGGGGGCCGCCAGGTAGACTCCGCTCCCTTTTTTGTCTTTTTGTGGGGAATGTTGTATCTGGTATAGAAGCTTCTATTTTGGGGGGAAAATTTTAAGTTTTTAATAAAACTTTTCTTTTAATTAGAAAATATTTTGTATAATTAATTTTGTGAAAATCTTTTGTAAAAATGTAATGGATAAGAGAAAAATATTTTCTTGATCACTAATCATGCTTAATGATTTGTTTGTTCATACCTTAAGTGATTACTAATCTTAGAAATGGAATTTTACGATTAATAATTTGTAAACGTTTAATTTTATCGTAAACGTTTTTACATTTTGTTATTATCAAAACGTTGAGAGGTCGAAAAATATAAATAACGTTTTTAGACATTATTTGTATTAACAATCTCCCCCTTTTTGATGATGACAAAATATAAACTCATTTTGTATAAAATTAATAGTTACACATTATTAATGAGTTTTGTTCCATTTCTCCCCCTTTTTGTCGAATTCAAAAAGGATGATCGTCGAGTAGTTGTAGGAAGAAAGAAATCAACGATATCAAGACTCCCCCTTGATGTATGCTCCCCCTCGTTCGGGGCACCAAGGGATCGATCTTACGAAAATTGTTTGCTACAAAACAAAGTTAGAGATACAAGTGCAAGACAAATATCTTTTAAGCAACACATTAGATTTAAGTCACCCAAAAGAGAGTTTCATTCAACAATCAAGAAACTCATACAATAGCAAATGCAAGTAATACATTCATACAACATAAAATAAAACTAGAGCTAATACGAGCTAAGACAAATTCATACAATATTTGTATGAATCATTACAATAGAAAGTAGATAATCATAAAGACATAATAAGGCATAGATCTACACTAGTGGATTCTTGGAATGTAGAAGATGCCATAATCAAAAGATGGATGGTCGATTATTTAGGTAGATTAATCATATGAGAATGATTAATTAAAGAGGGAAAAAGAAGGGGTTGGTGACACATGATTTGGAGGGGTACGAGTTTGAGGTATGGGACGGGTAAGAAGAAAGTGAATGAAGTTGATTTCATTTCTCAAGGGTGTGGAATTTGGTGTCTAGAAACTTGCAACAATGACAAATGCTTAAGTGAAATTCAACTTGAGCATGAGTAGGAGGATGAATGAATTTGTTATGGGTGGTGTAAAGGTGGTGCATGGAATGTAGGCATTGGAGGGATTTATGTGTGAATCAAGTGGGGGGGGGGGGGATAGGTGGGGGATGGGTGGAAATGTTGTGGAGTTGGTTAATCATTTGATCTCTTAAGGGATTGTATGATGGTGATGAAGGTGATGGTAAATAGACTCTTGGAGGAAGTAGAGGTAAGTCTTTTTGGGAAGAAGGTGATGATTTGGGAGTGGATGTTTTACGTTTCCATACTCTGTATCTTGCCGACATTTTGTGTTTTCTAGAGAAGTTGGAATGTGGTTTTGAGCAAGACATTGATGAGAAGGTGCAAGTGGGATGAAGAAGGTGAGGGTGGTAGTGAGGTATGAGAATTTGATGATTTAAATAATGGGAAAGATAGTATAACATGGCAAATCATGGTTTGGATAGAAGAGGATGCCAAAGATGGTTTAGCTAAACAGGGAAATGACAGCTTGAGGATGTAGGTAGGAGGGTCAAAGATACTGAAAAAGAGGCAAACTCAAAATTTTCGTTCCCTATGGCGACGGTCCCATATCACCAGGCGGTCCCAAATATATTGGGGGCGCCGGGTATTTAAGGGGGCCATTTTCTAGAAGAATGAAAATTTCTAGTTTTTCCTTTTTTTAAGTCCAGTGATTTTGGCATCTACCAAATTCAAGAATCAACTAATTCAAGCAATAATATGTAGTCCTAAACTAGCATACAAATCATTTAGCAAGTAGTGGCATTGTTCGCATGTCACATTCATAAAATTTGCTAATCATAAAACGTTGACAGGATGGAGAGAATCATCCAAGTTAAATGTAATTGTCATTTGTCATTCCTAGCCCTAATAATATATTAAAAGACATAATGTATTAAACAAAAAAGATAATAATAATAATAATAATCGTCTCTTAGTAGTTAAGCCAACATGTTCACTTTCGTTTTTCACCCATCATGTTCTTGAGAGCTTGTCCAATTGACCTTAACCCTTCTCGGTGAGCATCTCGTTGTTGAGTTTGAAGATTTATAGTTTCGGAGAGATAGGTGTTCAAGGTATGACTTTCATGATGAGGGTTTTGACAGACTCTAGAGACAACATTAGACGACGAGGAGATGTTTTAGGACAGAG
Organism: Tanacetum coccineum; assembly: GCA_026074375.1. Taxonomy (NCBI): domain Eukaryota; kingdom Viridiplantae; phylum Streptophyta; class Magnoliopsida; order Asterales; family Asteraceae; genus Tanacetum; species Tanacetum coccineum. Next base: position 59,515 of record BQNB010017353.1, on the reverse strand, counting down.
ATGAAGAGTTGAAATGAAATAATTCATCATCATTTTCATCAAGGGTATCATCCAACGGATGAGATGAGGATGTATGATTTAAAGTGGTGGAGGAGGAGCTAGCATTTGATTCACGAGGTCTTTTTTGCCATGATCAGATCGCGTCTTTCGCTCATAATGAGGAGCGAGGGTGTTAGCCTTAAAATATGTTGGCTAATACAGAATTACATTAGTTTACATTAGCCAGACACGCAGGGACTAGAAATGTCAAGTTTACATTAGCCAGACACGCAGGGCTACTTACTACAGTTGACATTTATAGTACCCTGCGCTTGTTCTGGCTAATGCACTTATAAACTTAATGTAATTTGTATTAGCGACATATTGTAGGCTAAACATTGTGCGACAGCAATAAAAGGCGCAATTGACCTTAGCAAAAACCCGGTGTAACATTCTCGAACCAAACACATCGAAATCCGTCACCACTTTCTTCGTGATAATGTCTAGAAAGGACATATCTCAATCGAAAAATGCCGTCCATCAACAACATCGCCGACATTCTTACAAAACCCCTTAAACGTGAATCATTTAACTATCTACGTCTTGGTTTAGGAATGATGGAACACATTCCATAAATCACATTTGTCCGTTTCTTCTTCTTCTGTCTCAATTCTAGTCCGTGTTTTACTCCGTGTCTTGACAACTTAGATACTTCATCCGAAGTACCTTAAGCATTTTTAATTCGCGAAATGCAAATTAAAATGTCACTCCTATTTATAAAATTTTCATCAAAAACTAAGTCTAAAACCCCTTGCTGAGGGCGGCCCCCATACCCTAGAGAGGATGAGGTGTTCCAACCAATAGGAAACCTCTATGTGGCAAGGGTGATGAGGAAGATATGAGGTGGAGAGTGTAATTTTTGGAGTTTTATTTAATTAATATTTAACAATATTGTTTGGCCCATAAAATGTGAACCAGGTCGAGTTTTTGGGTGAGGTCAGGACCGTTGGATTCATTTTTTCGAGCTCTATCCAATGGTGTGCTCGTGGCTTCTCTTAGATTTTGTCTTGACTTCGAAAAATGCACAAACTTGATCGAGTCGAGTCCGAAAATCTTTGTTTTTGCTCCCTTTTCAATCCTCTGTACCTATAAGACATAATAACACAAATCAAACACAATTGCAATATAATTATTCATCTTTTTTGGTTATTAGTCCATTTTATAATGTTTTTCGGGGTATAAATGATGTGTGTTTAAGAACACATCAAACCAAAACCCTAATTTTATTTTCAAATAACTCACATTAGGAACATAATAAAATTGTGGTTATGCATTGTTAATACAACTTAAAAACATTTTCAAACACATGCATAATGATCTCATGAACAAAGGTCGAGATACATAATTCATATGTATTTTTCGACATGTTTGGATGAGCAAAATCAAAATAAGGAGCGTTTTGATTAACTCTTAAGATTTTAATCGTTACTCCATATTTGTTACATTTAGGCACACACTAGGCACGAACTCAAAATATCAACACATATATAAGAGATTAAAATATGACTTTGATTGTTTTATTTTAGGTAACAATGCCTTTAATTGCCGCACTAGATCATCAAAAGACCCAAAACTATATTCCATTCATATCAAATGAATTTAATCAAACATTACAGTTTCGTTTTCAGTCGCTGCAGCATAAGAGGGTAGTGTGTTTTGGTTTTTGTGTTTTGAATTTTTATAACCTAATAGAATATGGTGTCTGTTGTTGGTGGTCCCATATTGATAATGGGACCGCCCAAAAATGCTTTAGGGCCGCATGGGATATGGGGGCCTCCCTCAGCAAGGGGTTTTTAGACTTTTAAAATTTTGACACGGATTTGCGAGGAAGAGTGACAAATTACTATGCATTTAGCGAATATAGTTTATCTAACAAGTTTCAGAATGAAATAAGTTAAATTGTCATTGACCCGGATGGAACTCGGACTAGAATTAGAGACATAAAAAGGCGAAGCTAACTAATGTTATTTATGGAAAGTTTTCCATCAAACCTAAACCAAACAATATATAGATAAACGATTCACGTTTTAGGGATATTTCGTAAAGACTTCGCGATTGTAGTCGACGGACGCCACTTTTTCGATTGAGATATGTCCTTTTTGGACATTATCACGAAGAAAGTTGACGAAATTTGACGTGTTTAGTTTGAGAAAGTTTGCATCATGCTTTTCTAAGGTCAATCCGCGCCTTTATTAGTGCACATGATCGGTAGACGTCGTCGAGTCGAACGCCATAGTCGATAAGAGCCTTGTTTCATCCATAGTACTTATTAACATGCCTTTCCGCGCTTCGTATTCGGCTTCAGTAGTGATATAGCAAGAGTCGGTTTTGTTTCTTCGAGAAACCAAGATGTCAAACACCTCCTACGGACGCCAACGTACAATAACGCTATGCTCTTTCGTTCCACATAATATCACCGCGTGAACAGATTCCGGTCATATATTACTGTTCTATTCCGTCCCCTTAGGAAACCATAATCCTAAGTGCTTAGTGCCATTACTGTAATGGAATATACCCTTAAACCGCTTCAAGGTGAGAGGTTTTTGAAAACCTCTTGGAAGCGGGCACAAAGCAGACACTTAAAACATATAACGGGCCTACTTGCCGTTAGTAATAATAAACTACCTATCATGCCTTTATATTTGGTACTATCTACCGACTCACACTCTACGTCTTTCGGAGTTTTGTATCGGAGGACAATGTGGGTTTTCATTGTGTTTAGTTTCCTTCTAAAGCCAAATATCTTAAGCATTTCTTTAATATATTTAATTGATTAAAGAAGATACCAACTTCCATTTGATTTATTTTGTAGTCCATAGGAAGAAGTTAAGTTTCACCCGTCATGCTCATACTCGAACACGTCATGCAAGGATTTTGGCAATTTCATCACATGTCTTGACAAGTCGAGCTGAATATAATGTCGTCGACATATATTTGAACGATGACGAGGTTTGAACTTTCTTCATAGTAAAAAGAGTGTTATCTACCATTCCCATTATATATTCATGTTTAATAAAGAAAAGCTTTTTAATCTATCATACCAAGCTTTGGTCATGATTAAGACCGTATAAATCTTTCTTTAAGTTTTATAAACATGATTCGTTTTTCAAAGTCAATTAAAAATCCTAGAGGTTCGTGCCACGAATACCTCCACATTGAAAAACTGTTCATGAATGCACTGTTTAATCCATTGGAATAGTTTCTTAAAATATAAAGCAATAAGCTAATAAAACCCAAGTTGGACTCAAGTCAAGCATTGGCATAAGTTTCATCATATGATGCCCACATATTTGATATAGCCTTGAGAAACTAACCTAGGCCTTATTTCGAGAACAATACCGTTCTCGTCTAACTTATTTCCAAACACCCGCTTAGTTCCTATGAATGTCATATTCCTAGGTTGATGAACTAACACCCAAACGTCATTAGCAATAATTGATTTTAATTCGTCTTGCATAAGCCTATCCAACTTCTCCGCAAGCTTCAATCACATTCTTAGGTCTATAGTTGATCTAAAACAAAAGAAGTTACTTTGTTCTGGCTTGTGATCTACGGGTTCTTTTGGTTAAGGTTCCTATACATTAATTAATGATGGTTTCTAGATTCCTTAATATTGACTCAACGTCAATCAATAAGTTTCAACCCGATGTCCCTTTTCTAGGTTTTTCTTTTTTGGTAGCCTTAATTGCTTCTTATCTAAGTCAACATCCACCAAGGGCGATGGTCTTAGAGGGTGGAGGAGTTTCATCGAATGTCATGTTGAGTGATTCTTCGACTTTCCTATTATGTTTGTTAGGGATGATGTAGGCTTTACTATTTTACGAGTAACATGCTGTAAGATGCACTAGACCTGATGTTGCGTTCGAGCAAAATATAACAAGCCGTTTCCAACAGAATCCTGGTGAACCTCACTGGACTGCTGTGAAAAATATTCTTGACTATTTAAGAAATACTAAAGATATGTTTTGGTTTATGGTGGAAATCCGGAAGCCGAACTTCGAGTTGATTGCTACTGTGATGCTGGATTTGAGACTGATAGAGACGACATTAAATCTCAGATAGGATATGTTATCCCATAAACTATGATCCAATACACAACAATAAGCGACCAATAATCACCAAACCATCCTTGATGGTGCGAACCAAAGAAGAAAGAAAGAAAGGAAATAATAAATGAATATTAGATTAGAGAAAAGAGTGTGGGAGGCTTACACTTACAACAATGAAAACCTACACCTTTCACCAAGTGTGGTGAAGGGATATTTATACCCTTTTGCCTTAAGTGAGGCGTATGGGCTTCTAAATGGGTCGGGCTTGGCTTCTCGTGGGCTTTGAGCCCGATACATAGACAATATTAGTTTAATGTCCAAGCCCGTTAAACCCGACTAGCCTATTACAATACAAGACCTAGTTTGACTTTGTAAGACCGATAACATTCTTGTTTGACTTAATATAATTAAGGCTAACAATCTTCCCTTATATTGAGGTCTCTTTCTTCAAACTGTTCTGTACCACTGATGACATTCTTGTAGGAGTTTGCTTTGATTTATCATTGTCTCCCTTGACATTGAAGATATAACTTTTGACGTTTATGCTTTGCCTTGTTTTGGTCTTGTCTTGTTTGTAACGGCTTTGTTCATTCATGCTTTGTGATCTTGATTTTGATCCTTTATCTTTTGACTTTGAGTTCTTGAGATCGTTATCTTGCATCATCTCCTTGACTTGAATCATCTTGATTTGACTTCCTTGATCAACTTGTGCTCTTGACCAACATGCTCATACTTGTTACATTCTTGTTTGACATATGTGATTATAAGTCTAACAATCTCCCCAATTGATGATTCTTTATTTGACTTTGAGGCTCTTTGATGGTGGGGAAGATTAGAATCAACTATCTTGACGTTGAATGATTGACTTTGAAAGCTTGAGTATGAGCATGTGGTTTATGAATCCGACTTCGCTGGAATGAGGCTGCAACACCGTCGTCTTATCCTGAAATAAAACAGTTAGCAATAAAAGATGAATATGGCTTTGTCATTCATCTTGACTTCGGTTGCATTAACCTCCGGTTTCCCGTTTTATAGTATAAATACTATACCTGTGATCAGGTAGATTCAAAGAATCTCCTTGACAGGGTTTCCAGCTCAAAGCGTAGGATCTTCTAACACAGATGTATTAGATTCACCATGCTTGCTAGTTCTCATTACCGGAACGTCTCAAAGCAGACAACACGGTAAGAGTGAATCAGATAGTTACTATCTTTCTGATTAAGTCGTCAATTCATTTACTGGACCAAAATTGATATCCAGTTATCACAAGCTTGATTCATATAGAATCTTGCAAGTCACCTACCAAGAGCTTGTTTGATGTTGGCTCAAGCAGGATTTCCATCTTCACTGTGAATACTTAAGTATCACTCGGATGTTCTGGCAAGATCTCAAGGATAATGCGTAGGACTCTTTGTTACAACTTGTGAACTTTATGGTGTTCAACAAGTGTATTTTGACATTGTGTCCTAATGAGATTTATACTTTGATCTCTTCTGGCTCTAGACTCGATTTGTGCACTTTTGGTTTTAGTAATCGGAGGCTGGAGCAGACTGCCACCTATTCAATATCAACAATCTCGGAGTGAGATGTCAATAGATAACGTGTGTATCTCCGTGACAAATGAGACAAGTTTCTTTTGAGAGAAACCCGAATGGCTGGGAAGGGTTGTGCATTGCATCACTGGGTCCATGATGTCGTCTTCAATATCAACAATCATCTTTGTGATTTTGATAGATTATGTATTGACCCGGTTTCTGCCTAAGGTGTAAGGAGGGCTTCTTTCTTTTCACCCTTTATCCATACATTTCTTTTTCACCATACATTTCTTTTTCATTCTTCAAACCCCTTCAATGCTTACCAAGACGTCAATTACTAACAGCATTGTGATTGTTCCAATGGTGTTAGCTCAAATCTTAGTCGGCATTTACCCTATACACATTATTCTCCAGATCATACATAAAGGAACTGCTATATTCTAACCATGGAGTGTCCTTGGGTAGATCTCTCCAGTTCTGGCTGGATCGTAGGACTTATACCTAACCTAACCACCTTATGACTTCAGAATCGTCGTGAAATTAATAGGTTGTTGGGTATGAGATCGAACCATAAAACCATTTTCTGACATTGTTATTTTCAAATGCTCCCCCTACATATGTGCTTCGAGATTTGAAATTGTTTAGCACATGAAGGAAAGAGTTGCACTTAGAGTCTTAAAGATCACATTCGTCTATATCATATTTTAATTATAATTTTCTCCCCTTATTTTAAATAATAAAACACTTAGTATTTGAAATACCAATTGATTAAAATTTGACATGAAAAATCCCATGGGGAGAAAAATTATACCACGATATTGCATGAATTCAGATTCCGATAGCTCCCCATCAACAGTATATGTGGAATACCAATATTTATTGAAAACTTGACATTGGAATAAAAAATTGTATGACACCACAAAATGTAAAGACGTAGATGAGATGCCTTAGTGATCAATGTATATTAATAATTAACATTATATGTTTCCACATTTTAATTTCACAAAAATGTGTTTGGATACATAAAATTGACATTTATGAGATGTACCCAACACATTAAAAGGCTTTGTTTTAAAAAAGCTCCCCCTCCGAAATTGATTCACATAAAATGACATTCTACGTACTACAATTCTTTGAAAATTTTCAAGGAAGGGAGTGTTGAACACATAATTTTAACAAATACCACTTCTTATGGAAAAATACCACAAATTATATTGTAGACAATTTTGACATTGAAAGTTCTTTTTGAAAAATTGTGTTCAACGATTTTAAAACCATGATAGAAGACTTCTCTTCTATTTTAGAGTAAGCGCACTGAAGTGTACACTTCCCTATTACATTCGGGACCGAGTTATGCACTGAAATGTACATAAGTCATTGAGAAAGATTTAGAAATGACATGTTTTGAAAGCATTTGAAACTCCTATTTAAACTTCATTTACACGCCCGTGTCGATGTTAATCAACATTTCTAGGTACGTAAATGTTATCGATTCCAAGAGACATGTCGAGAAGATTCTTTTGGTATTTATGAAATTTTTTTTATTTTATATTTGTTTTCTATGTTTTATATTTTTCATTTTCTTTTTTGTGGTTAATAATTTTGATTTTCTTTTCAAAGATTTTTAAAAATAAAAAATAAAGATAGAATAAAAATATGTACAAAATTTATGTTTTGATGGATCTAGCAATTCATTTGCAGAACCTCCAGTTCATCTGGAGTCGAACAACTCCTACGGAGTCTCTTACAAGACATTGTGGTTTGATACTAAACCTATCTTCCCCGATAAAGACTTTAGTAACTAATCAGCTAACTGGTATCAGTTCCCGATAAAGAATAATTCACAATACCCTTTTCAAACATGTTCCTATTATGAGTGATTATCGAACATCAATTGCTTGGTACGGGAATGCTGGACTGGGTTGCACGAGATGGCTATGGCTGCCTTTGAGTCACAATACATAGGTATTTTATCAAAGTGGAAGCCATAATCTGTGAGCTGAGTTCTCAACCACAGAACTTGTGCGCAGCACGCAGATTGGGTTTGAAGAAAAGAATCGACTTGTATACGTTCCTTACATCAGGAATAACTAGATAATCCAAGTCTCAATCATAGTTGTATACGTTCAAGCAAGTCATTAATCGATAGATTGGGTTTGAAGAAAAGGGGTAGAAAATAGAAGGAAGTCTCACTGATGAAATAAGTAGATGCCTTCGTGAAACCCACTTCAATCACAAATAAAGGATACCAATTCAACTTCGTGATCACTTGTCATCGTAATCCGAATCATTAGCCGTTTTGACGTTTTAGTGAATCTTATTCGGATCGTTTTTAGTGTTATGTATCGTGTTTGTTGTGTTGTTGTTATCAATTAACGTTCACTGGATTTTACAATTCTATGACTTAAACCGTAAAAATAATCGACTTTTACGGGATTTTACTAAATCAAGAAAAAACCATGAATAAAAAAATCGTTGTTGGTGAAATTGTTGTTAAACTTGAAGTACGTGAGCTTATGTTGACGATTAATGAGCTTACGAGGACAAACGGTGCAAAACAGGTTAACTTGGAAGGGTTAAAGGCTTAAATATGTGAAATAAAGACCAACAGTGTAATGATATCTTAACAAAGAGGGTTAAAAAACCAACAAAGGACGAAGGGTGAATTTGGATTAAAGTCCAGGGGCTGCATGTGCCAAATTGAAAAGTTTCATTAATAAACATTTTCCCACCAATCTGTTCATCATCTACGTATTAACATGTGTAGAGTACAAAAGAATGTATAACGTTTTAATATGTCTCGTGAGGACATACGGTGATCGTTGGTAAAAACAAAATATACCGCGATGATTAAAACGATGTCACGATCGCAACGGTATACTTTATAAGTCCCGTAGATTACCGACACTTGAAACCGAAAACCCGAAAAATACTAGATCGGGTCTTGAAGATTTAATCAACTAGTTCGGGTCACAAGTAAATGAACTAGTTCGGGTCTCAAGTAAATCAACTAGTTCAGGTCTTAAGTGAAGCAACTAGATCGGTTCGACTTGAAAATTTGCTCGATCGTACTCAAGTGGTATTCACTAGATTGGTTCAACACAAGTTTGATGAATAGTTTGTGGTATCGCAATGTTTTGTTATCTAGTTTTGGTTCCCAAAAGAATCAACGAGTTCGGTTCATGAAGGAAATGACTAGATCAGCTCCCTTGTTTTGAACTAGATCGGCTCATTGGCTTGCGACTAGATAGGTAGTGACAAAAACTCAAACACCTTGAACGCACCTATTTCTCCTCTTCTTTTTAGCCATGTACAACCAAAAATAAGCAACTCAAAATAAGCTTGAGAAAACTGTTTCAAAACTTGTCATGAACCACGAACTAAATGCTTCAAATAAGCCGTATAAGCTTGTAATATGCCCCTTTTTTTGAAATTTTTCTGATTTTATATTTTGTTTTTCTAGGTTTTATATTTTTCTATTTTCTTTTTGTTGGTTTTATATTTTTGTATTTTCTTTTTCAATTTTTTTTATAAATCAAAAATAAAGAGAATAAAAATATTTACAAATTAATGTTTGATGAATCAAGCAGATTCAATTGCCAGAATCTCCAGTTCATCTGGATTCAAACATCTCATACCGAGTCGTCTGACAAGATACTTAAACCTATCTTCCGATAAAGCTTTAGTAAACAAGTCAGCTAACTGGTATTCAGTTCCGACAAAGAATAATTCAACAATACCCTTTTCAACCTGTTCCTTTATGAAGTGATATCGGACATCGATGTGCTTGGTACGGGAATGTTGGACTGGATTGCACGAGATGGCTATGGCTGCCTTTGAGTCACAATGCATAGGTATATTATCAAAGTGGAAGCCATAATCTGTGAGCTGAGTTCTCAACCATAGAACTTGTGCGCAGCACGCAGATAAAGACACATACTTGGCTTCTGCTGAAGACATTGAGGTGCAGTCCTGCTTTTTGGATGACCAGCTGACTAGCTTATCACCACCTAGAAATTGTATACCACCAGATGTGATTTTACGTGTATCGAGACACTCTGCATGATCTGAATATGAAAAAGCAGTTAGATTAAAGCTGGTGTCCTTCGGATACCAGAGTCTCATGTTAATGGTATTCTTATGGTACCGAAAGATCCGTTTAATCTCCCTGAGGTGCTTTTCAGTTGGTCTCGCTTGATAACGAGCACATTAACATGTTGCATGTACAATATCCGGTCTACTTGCTGTTAAGTACATGAGTGCTTCGACCATGCTACGATATTTCGTTTGGTCAACGGGAGTTCCACTCAAGTCAGCATCTAAGTGTTTAGTAGCCATTGGAGTACCAACGCTATCACATAAGGTCATACCATGCTTTTTAAGTATCTCTTGAGCATACTTAGCTTGGTTTATAAAGATACCACGTGGGGATTGGTGAATCTGAATTCCTAAAAAGAATTTCAGCTCCCCTATCATAGACATTTCAAACTTGCTGTGCATTAGTTTTTCAAACTTTTTTGAAAGTTTTGGGTTCGTAGAACCAAAAATAATGTCATCAACGTAAATTTGCACAAGCAATATGTCTTCCCCTTTTTTAGTAATGAACATAGTTTGATCAATAGAACCTTTGGAGAATCCTTTGGATACCAGGAAGTTGGAGAGTTCATCATACCACGCATCTTGAGCTTGTTTAAGAACCATATAAGCTCTGTCTTAGAGACCATAAACTTTGTCTGGATGATATGGGTCAACAAATCCATCTGGTTGGTTTACGTACACTTCTTCCTTCAGAGGTCTGTAAAGAAATGTTATTTTAGCGTCCACTTGTACAAAACTGTAAAGATTTGTATATAGCATACTGCAATTGACAATCGGAAAGCTTCCAACCGAGCAACTGGTGCAAATGACTCTTTAGATAAAACAATTCCCTTCCTTTTGAGAATATCCCATAGCTACAAGACGAGATTTTTTTTGCAATGACAGTATTTTCCTCATCACGTTTGTTTTTCCAAAGCCACTTTAAGTTAATGACATTTTTGCAGAGTAGTTTGTCGACTAAGTCCCATACATCTAATCGATCAACATATGAATTCTATCATTGCATTGATTCAATCCATGCAGAATCAGCCATGGCTTCTTTGATGTTCTTTGGTTCATTTGACCTCCACGGTGAAGTGGACATACATATCTCAGCTATCGATTTCTTAGCTGACGTCTTGTTTCTTAACGATTGAGAAGGATTTTCCAATGACTTGTTCTAACAGATGATCTTTTGTCCAACGATGTCCAGAAGGATGGTCGTTGATAGAATGTATGCATGTTTGACTAATCAACATGACGAGACGATGTCTCCCCTCGTTCTTTGTACCAGTGTTACTAAAGATTTTGATAAATACAATCTTCGTCCAAATTGTGATTTTTTTTGTATTGGTTTCAGCTTGAATAATGTTCTCCAGGTGGCATGACAGTTGGAACTTGAGTTTTGGAGTTTAATGTGTTGAATGAATTTCAATGGAGGATGGATCTACATCATCGTTGTTGTAGAATTGTGAGTTATGTTATGATGTTGATGTTATCGGGATTATCAGCAGCAAGTACAGCGGAAGACGTTTGAGACACAAACATGAGAAAGTTTCATTGAGTAATTCATTGAACATCGACTATAAAGCAATTCCAGCTCCATTTGACGTTGTATACAGACTAGCGGTCTCAACAACTTGAGGAACATTTTCTGGACATTGTGGACCAGGACTTAAACTGTCTTGTTCAAGTACCGTCGTCGAACATTGTGGACCGGTGTCAGAACTGGCGTGATCTGACGCCATCTGAGGCAATTCGTCAAAGTTAACATGAATTGATTTACTATCATTCTAGTCTCTTATTTAATTACCCTGTAAAGCTTTGACTGAGTATAATTACCCAACAAAAATAATCATAACCTTTTTCCTTCTTTATCAAATTTTAAACCATTTCTTACGATGAAGCAAAGAGAACCAAAAGATGTGAAAGAACGTTAACTGACGGTATCCCGGGCATTTGATATATGGTAGAAGGTTGATTTCTAATGTTGAGGAATTACTAGTGACGGTTTTTCGAGTAAAACATGTTGTTGGCAAATTGCTTCAGCCCAGAAGAACAAAGAACTTTAGTGGCGCTTATCATTGTTCGACAGCCCTCAACAAGAGTACGGGTCTTGTCTTTCGACAACGCCATTTGGTTCAGTGTGGAAACGAAGCAGGATTGAAGTTTCCCGAGTCTTATCCCTCTTTTGTAAATTATGCATGAAGATATTTATTAAGAAATCAATTGCCTTTTCCGTTTCGAAACTGTTGAAACCTTGAGGCATGAAGTGCCTCTTTGGAACAAGTGTGATGAAATCATGAGAAAATCTAGGGTTTTCTTTGGACCTCAAGAAGTGAGTCCAAGTATATCGAGAGTAGTCATCAACAATTACGAGAACATATTTCTTTCCATTAATTCTTTCTACCCGCATTGGACCACATAAGTCCATGTGTAGAAGTTGTAACCGTCTTTTTGAGCTCGGGTTAGTCTTAGTGTGAAAAGACTTTCTTTTTGCTTTCCCTAACTCACAAGAAGAACACAGATGATCTTTGACGAATTTCAGCTTTGGAAGGCCATTCACAATATTATTCTTCGAAAGCAAGTTTATGGTGTCGATGTTTAAATGATAAAAAAAAAAAAGAGACGATTCCATACCCATGCTTGAGACGATGTTTGCTTTAAGCCATTAAGCAAATTTGGATTAGGAGATGTTAAATCTTTGCGAGAGTACTGGAATACAAAATCCCCTCTGTGCCACGAGAACCTGTGAGAAGATCATTTCCCTTCAAATCACGGATATAACATGTAGACTTCCGAAAAGCAACTTCCAAATCCGCATCACAGAATTGACCAACGGAGAATAAATTATGATTAAGCCCTTCGACGTAATAAACCCGTTTGATGGTAATAGTTCCTTGAACCAGATCTCCATAGCCAAGAATTGGTGCAATTTGATCATTTCCAAACTTCACCGTTCCTAAAAATTTCTCCACAAAATTAGTTATAATTTGAGATTTCCGTTCAAGTGCTTTGAGCACCCAAGTCAAAACGATGAATAGAATGCTCTCTACGAAGCAGCAAAAGAATTAGAGAGACAATGGCGTAATTGGACACAGTGGAACACCATATGAGTCTTATGTTTCTAAAAGTATAGTAAACAGTATCTAGATGCATTTCCTAGAAGGCAGTACTATGTTTGGGTTAACATTTGCTTTTTGAGACTTAGGTTTCCAATTATATCTTGGTGGAGTATACTTAGGATACCACCAATTGCATGTCTTACAAACTTGCTCATATAACTTCCTAGTTATGTTTCTAGATTTCTTAACAGTAGAGTCTGTTGCAACGGTTTTCTTACTGGATGTGTGCAAACAGATTGGTTTCACATTCTGCTGGATTCTCTAGTACTAATAGGCCACAACTATTTGTTTTAATAGATCCTAGAATTTCACGCCATTAGATATCAATGTAGAACACCACCACGATCATGATTTCATTCAGCAGAACATATTTACACAAGTAACACAGACAAAAGTTAACATTTCGGAGGCTTTAGATTCAAACCTTTCATACATGCAGTTACAAAGCACGTATTATATTAAGAAACTTAAAATTCCTACGTTGTCTCTACTTTATTGTTTCTTCCCTTGACTATTTTAGACAGACTCATATCTCCATTTTTGATTGCACTTAAAGCTATGGACTGCTAACACTAGTAGTGGGAATTAGGCTTTGTGGTGGCACTTTATAACATTCCGGTGGCAATCACATTTTGTGTTCTTGACAAATTGGCAATGTATTTCCTGAGGCGAAAAATACTGTGCAGTGACTTGGGGGGTTTATGAAAAACATCATTGTACCCAATTTGTGTGGTAACTTGGCTTGGACTTTGAGAAATCGTTCTTTGCAAGAGAATCTAGTAAAAAAAAGAGCTGATTACCAAAAAGGATTGTCCTTGACTTTTAAAAGCATTCGTTTGTCGAATAAACCAATGATTTTTCAACTTAGTTTCCACAAATTTTCCTTTCAAATCATCAACACAACGTCAACATCTTTTCTATCAGTTTATTCATCCACTTTATTGCAATTCCTTTGTCTTGTAATTGTGAGCTTCAAGTCATGAATTTTCAAAATAAAAATACTGTTCAATCGATTCATTTTATCAGAAATAACGTATAGGGGGTGACCTGATATTCCTCTTTCCTTTTCCTCTTTCTCTTTTCTTTGGAAATATTTTTTTTTTTTTGTTTTTTTTTTTTTCTCATTTTTTTTAATTTTATCTTTTTCTTTTACAAATAAAAATTTTGTTGTAACTCAAGTTCACACAAGAATAAATTCGCATGTTTCTGAAGTGCTTTTCAAAACTCTTTGACATTGCTCTATAAAATACTTTTTTTGAAAGCACTTTTTCAAGAATTGTTCACAGAATTTTTTTTATTTTATTTTTTATTTTTTTTTTCTTTTTTTTTTTTTTTTTTTTATTTTTTTTTTTTTTTTTTTTTTTTTCTTTTTTTTTTTTAAATTTTTTTTTTTTTTTTTTCCCACTTTTTTTTTTTATTTTTTTTTTTTCTTTTTTTTTTTTTTTTTTATTTTTTTTTTTTTTTTCTTTTGTTTCCTTTCCAGGTTTTCTAAGTAATCACAAATTATTGCAAAGTATAATAACTTCGCTCCAGGATCGAGTGAAGAGCGCGGGAGCGGGGCGCGTTTGTATTGGGATCGAGTTGGGTCATAGCGGCGTAGTAGTCAATTTTTTGTTATTGGGGGTGCGAGGGGTTGTGTGGGGGTGATGGGTGTGTTTTTGTGTCGGTTGGTGATATGGTTATGTTGGTTTTATGGGTGTAGAATCAGAGTCATAAGCTACAGAATTCTCCCCAACGTCGTTCAAAATCTATAATAAACTGAAAGTTCGTGAAAAACCTCAAGGATCAAGTATAATCAAACTAAACCTACAGCATATATCTCTGTGAACTCTGATAATATTGATCTTAGATCGATCCGACAGTTGAGATCGACAGAGTGTGAAATACATTCACTATCTACACTGTTGCAAGCATCATACAAGTCATAATCGAGCAATTCATTGGCTGCATCATCTCACACCTCCACTGGAGTTTTATCTGATCACTACTAAGATTTGCTATCATGACAGATTACACTAGCAAATCGACACGCGCGAGGAGTTGTCTAATCGGCCAGGGATGGGGGGGTGGGGGGAGGGAGGGGGGTCACAGAACATAGTGTAACATCTCATTGAATAATTGACTGCTTCAAAAAGTTATGTAGCTAATGTCAAAGCTTGTTTTATGTAAGACACTTCAGAAACATGTCGATTATCTTGATCTTGATGGTGATGCCAAACATGGGTATCCGTTCTACAATAATGAGATAGTTATATTCAACAAGTGTAATCATTATGAGATACAAAGAAAATCAGACACACGTATAATTCCATCTGAAAGAGAACATGCGACCAGTATTATCCTTTGACAGAAATACTCAGAGTACTCTGATATAAGTCTCACGTTGCGATCAAGACGATTTAGAGGTAATTGCAATAAGTGAGACGTTAGCCACCACTAGAACCCAGAAATATAATCGCAAGAGCTGTTACAACAGGAACACAATCTTGTGTGAAATCTTTACAGTAACTAGTATAATCATCTAGTTATGCGTTATATTACGACATTTGACATCCCAAGCCGAGATGCGTGCGCATTAATCAAGAGTCAAAGCACATTCATTTTCGAGGTAAAACCACTATTTTCTGACAAGCACTTCATCTTGTCTTGTTTACGAAAAAGAGACTACTATGATAGGTTGAGCTCACAACATTCTCCAATAAGCCTTAGTATCTCACATCGTACATCAGAACAATCATGGACTTCACAACTTATGATTGTTATGTCAAAACTTTTTGAAACAGACAGTCAGCTGATCTATCCTGTCACTATATTGCGCAGCGAGATCTTCATTCCGTTTGTAACATACACCACACAATACATAAAGATTATATCAACTACAGATTGGCCACATTGTCAATGACAAACACAAATGTAGCGACATTGCACCTAGACGTAATAGTCATATACGCTTGACAACATGTACACAGACTAATAGACCTTAAATATCACCACTATCATAAAAGCATAGCAAGAACACATAAAAGCTTAATAGCAATCAAAATGCGAAGAATACGAGCGGTCCACTGATCTCATAACAATAGTGACAACCGCCGCCACGCATACAACAAAGTAGAAGAGAAAACCACACGCAGCGATTTCTATTGTAGAGGGTAAGTACACATACTAAACTAACAAACAACATCCACGAACATATAATTAGATTCGAGAAGAAGTCGTCATACGTGCTAAGTCAGCCTAGACTGACATAGTTACTTGGCTGAACATCTGATCACGCAAGATAATATAGTTGTACATCATAATAGTAATGCTAAGACAATAAAATTTCACTAGAATAGATCGTGCTCTCAGCGTCTGGTCGACGACTCATCTCATATCTCAATGGCGCTGTTCTCTTGCTAGACATTACAACAATAGTTGCTAGGTCCTATGGTAGTATTCTGAGCAAAGACTACAGTATTACAAACATAATGTATTCTCCTCTATTAAACGTGGATCTCTTTACAGATGAAACATAATCCATCTAATGAAAACCAGTGTGTCAACTATGACACAAGTTCTTCGCACTGTCAGCGATAAATCAGAATTTATATCACACACACATAACTAGACATTATTTGAAGCAAGCTTTGTAAGCAAATATTTGACTAGATATAGTCCTATAAGCTTACAAACTCCGAGCCAATGAGAGCATATCTATTGGAACCACGTCTTCTTATGATCAATTTTACTAAGGATTTCAGTAGATATGAACTCTCTAAACATATAGTCCTAGTAGCCTCTTTTGAGAGACATAGTGCATAATCATTATGACAGATGCTTGATTATTCATTGATTAGTATACACAGAAGACATCTAGGCTAGTATCCTACTTCGTGTACACAAATCCAGATTGTCTATCTACGTACTTGCATGAGACACAAATGCGGTGAGAGTGAGTGCATGTATTAACAATAATTAATCGCCTGCAAATCTTTAGGGACTAATCATACTATGAAGAGGCAGCTGATTCAGTCTCAAACTCTATGAGTACTAATTTGACTCAGAGGAGGTGGTAATCAACAATCTAGGAACTGCACAAATTGGAATAGGAACATCACACATAGCAGATCAATCAATGCGTGGAGATCGATTTTGCGAGAAGAAGTACATTTCCATGATTATATTTTCCGAAAGTTCTAGGAAGATATGTCTCTATTACATACAGACGGGAGAGTGTCTCTCAATCAGATTGGCACTTTCATACATCATTATTCAATTCTCCAGTTTAGGCTTAAATTCTGACTGTATGCGCGGATTATGGTTCTTCCATCTTTCAATATCGCGAGCATTTTGGCGAGATGCAAGTATGCGTGATTCACGCCGTTGATGTTGACTCGAACTGATGATCACACTATCAATCACAGGTTCGATCGAGAGAGTAGAGAAAGCACAGATCGCCACTTAACATATAAGGTCTGAGTGCAGACAATGCATCTATAACAGAATCTTCGCAGATCTCATAACAATCCTATGAATAGATTCATGACTTAATGGACTGAATGAGACATCACACACACGTATCAAGATGTTAGGCTTGATTGACGTGATACAAACACAGTATTTAGAGAAATCTACCCACATGCGATTCTATTATTGCCAATTTCCATAGTTAAACATCGAATAATTGTTTAACTTTCCAGAGATCTGAAGATCCTTGAGTAGTATATGAGTGACATGATGCCTTATCACCAAAGCTGAGCCCCGACACGTGGCCATCATTACACCAATAATACTCGAGGTTCTTCGATTGAGATTAGTCAGTGAGAAAGAGTCAAAAAGAAGTGAGTAGCTATTCTGACCACTCACTAGACTCACCGAAGGACATCAACAGCAGCGAGTAACTGTTACACACATCTACTCTGGAGCTTTCGAGGAGTCCATGCCGGGTAGATTCATTAATGGTACTTGTTAGCGCACTAGATGCTAGACGACACTCATTAACGTCTTGTGCAAGTCTTCTTCTACTACGTAGAAGATAAATCTTAATTATCTTGGTTCTCTGTACACAATGGGGACTAATAAAAAGACAATCAAGCATACTACTTTGAGCAATTCAGTCTACCTAGATCCAAAACAAGAACAATCAGCTAGCAGCTTCCATTGACTTCCGCCTTAGGCACTCACACATACATGTACTTGCATTCATAAGATTCTAGATGACTTCAATGTTCACTTACGCGTACCACACAGTTCGACGGGGTTTATAAACACATTTGGAACAAATCACTACATAAGTTGAGTGCGATAGCGAGACACACTACGCAATCTCTCACTCTGGCACAACACTATAAACAAAACAACATTGATCAAGACAGAGAGTGGACATATGAAATGAATAGATAGAAATGCTCTTGGCTTAGCGATACACAACTTCGTCAAGCCTGGTAAACACATGATACTCAATAATGACGCCGTGTCACTAAACAGAGACTAAACCGTAACTCCTATAGTTTGATGTTGAGCGTGTCTCTGAGCATAACAAATGATAATAGTGAGAGCACGCAATCACTCAGAATGTATCCTGTGTTCTTCAGGGCTGAAGCAATTGCCAACTCACAATTCTATTTAAACTCAACCAAGATCAACTATAACAAACTCTCAACATGAGAACAAAACACACCTACCAGTACATTCAGTACACGTTTGAGAGCTCATGCAATGCCCGGTTCTAGTCAGCGTCTAATAGACTTGAATTTCCACATGATTGGATCTCTACATAGACTTGCTCACATCGTCAGAATCGGTTACAAAATCTATAGCTATATAGAACGAGCGTGATAAATAAGATCTCGTAAGATAGTATATAATTATCTAGAGGGTATTATCTATCACGTACAGTCACAGCAGCATTCATACACGGAGTGAATATACAAAGAACACACAGAATAATACTGTACTGCAAGACAATCAATGCAATATCTCATCAGCACAACAATGAGCACAGTTACTATCTTCTCTTCTCTCATATCTCATCAGAAAACTTGGCTATTACAATTACACATTTATATGATTCAGCTGAAACAAAAAATTGGGGGGGTGTTTGCAATCAACGTAGCAGAAAGTCGATTACAGAATCTAGTAATCATATCTTTGCCAAATTTTAGACTTTTACAGCGATATCCACTAATGCATTCGACGTTCAGACGGATATCTAAGCTTAGAACATACTCTTCCTCTTAATATAGAAGTCCTAAAGTGCTACAACTTGCGCACAGAAAATATTCCTACAACGCTAGTAGCTACAACATTCAGTGACTAAACAGTTGCTCAACATCTTCTAAGACTAGAGTCTCTCAGAACTTGAGAGCTTAGAGAGAGAGTACCAGGGTCAAGAGTAGTACTAACGACATCGTAACTTCTGCTCTACCACATTACATACATCATGCTTCGTGTGAACACACAAAAAAGGGTTCTGAGAGGACACAGAAAAGAAGACACTCACACACTCAATAACTATCTCACTCTATCTCTTAGAGGGGGGGGGGGGGGGGGGGCGTGAGTATCTCTCTCACATACTATGGGGGGTTGATAAATAAACACACATTATAATATCAGGGATTATATTGATGTTATAATTAGATTTGGTTATTAGGGATTAGATACAACAGTTATATATCATATATTATCTATCTCTCATTATCACTTCTCTATCTATATCTATCTCTAGGTCTATAGTATATCTTAGAGAGGGAAGGATTGTATTATTTACAGTTATTATCTGCGATATTACGGGTATTCATATATGATTAATACTGGAAGTATTGTTAGCACAACAACGAAAAAAGGGATAAAATCTAATCGGAAAATCTCATAGGTTCATAGGTATTGTATTTGTATAAGGGTCTGAGTCCATCAAAAATGGCACTTTGAGTCTGATTATAAAAATACATTGAAGTGTAATGACACACACACAAGGAAGGAGTAGATATTTGTGACATATATGTGGAGGTCATGCATGGTGTCAGTTAGAGTATGGATGGGGAGTTCAGTGATTAGTGAAGGATTGTACATTGACAGGTAGGTTAAATTGAGATGAGGTGATGAGTATATTGGTTAACTGTGATATATTATCTATCTACTTGGGGTGGGCTAGATAGGGGTGTTTGACACACACACACACATATGATTGTAGTGAGATGGGAGTGTGGTAGGAGTGGGTGTGGGGGTGTGGGGGGTAGTTGGATGGTATGTATATAGTTATGGATGTGGTATAGTCATAGAGTGGACTGTTGTTGTTTGTGGAGGATATTTAGTTGATGGCAGGATTATTTTGGATGGTCTAGGAGTTTGAGAGGGATGGGTTTTATATGTGTAGGTTGGTGGGGGAGTGGTTTAGATGACAGTGGAGATATAGTAGTGTGGGAGAGACGTTTTTGTAGACGGAAGTAGGTCGGTATTTGGGATGAACTTTAGGACATGTCATATAAAGAGAGTCAGTTGGATGATGACGAGGGTAGATTGCAGTTAGTGTAGATGAGGATTATGGTGATGACACAGGGATGGAGTGAGATGCGTGGAGGTTGAATGGTGAGTGTGGGGTTATGAACGTGTGCTTGTGGTGTGTGATAGTGGGTTAAGATGATGGTAGGAGTGTGTGGGTTTGGGTTGTGTGGGATGAGGTTAATGGGTGAATGTATAAGGTTGGTGAATGTAGTGGAATAATTTTGGTGGTGGTAAAAATGGGATTAGGTTTTAATTTTATTAGAGATGTTAGGGTTTAAGTGGGGTGGGGTTGTAATTTTTGTGTTTGTGATTTAATTTTATGAATGATTAGGTGGGGTGTGAATGGTAAGGGTGAAGGGGGATATGGGATAGTAATTGATTTGTGTATTTAGTTGGGGATTTGATATTAATGTTATTGTTTGTTTTTTTGTATTAATTTGTTAGTTTTTGTGGGTATTTTTAATTGATGAAGTGGATATTGTCATTTTTGTTATTTGATGGTTATTATTGGAGTAATATGTAAAATTGGTTGTGGTGGGGTTAATTAAATATTAAAGTTATTAATATTATTGAGTTATGTGTATGTCTAATATATTTTTTTATGATTAGTATTATAATGGTGTTTTTATATATTATTTTATGATAATATGAATTTGTGAGTAGTATCAGAGTTCTAACTTCAATTCCAACATGTTTGAAAGTACTTCCTTGGTCAGAGGGTATCTGTTTTCTACAAACATATGAATGACAAGTCCAGTACTTGTCATGATAGTATGTACCCCTGAGGAACTATGTAGTTTCCAGCTGATAAGCTTCCAGTCTTGCTGTGTATCCCAAAAGACAGCCGTATCACCTTGATTAAACATAATCATCAGATCTCCCCAAAGCATCCTGTCAAATCCTTCAGGAAGTGTGTCTTTATATTCTTCCATGACTAGTTCATAGATAACTTTCAAATCTTCTCTGTCCAGAATTGATAGAACTCCCATCAAGGTGCGAAAGAATCTCTGATGTCCATTACTCCTTGTTACCTTATTCAGATATATATCTTCATTAGGTTTGGTTTGATCAGATTGAGGTTTAGTCGTGAGGAAAAATGACTGCCATTCAATAATGGGATATTGATGATCAAGACTCTCTGCATCAATCACTTTGTCTTCATCAGGAGCTATATGTAAGCATATCTTCAAATCATCATCTTCTCTTGTGAGACTAGAGCCATGCTTTCTCCTTTTTGCTTTTAACTTCCTCCTTGTGCCTAACTTCCTTTTCTTTGCTCCTTCTTCCTCTTGAACTTCCTCATGAACAGATTCATCCTTCTTTTCTTCCTCTTTATCAGCATCTTTCTCATTCATCTTTTTGATTGCTCTTTCATCTTCTTCAGATCCAATGCCACAAAGTCTGATCTTGCGTTCTTATATCTCTCATACAAGACTTGAAGACTCCTCAAATGATTTAGACTTTAACTCAGCATGCTTCTTGTTTGCGACATGTTTCAGATAAGTGATCATCTGATTTCTAAGCTGAGATATTGTTGGTGGCTTGTTTCTGATAACAGCACTCCTTTGTTCTGCAAGAAACTTCCTTTG
Source organism: Tanacetum coccineum (assembly GCA_026074375.1). Lineage (NCBI taxonomy): Eukaryota > Viridiplantae > Streptophyta > Magnoliopsida > Asterales > Asteraceae > Tanacetum > Tanacetum coccineum. The sequence continues at coordinate 37,616 of BQNB010017353.1, read as the reverse complement.
GGCAGCAATTGTGTCATGTAAGAACTTTGCTCTTTCCTCAATAGAATATTGCTCCCTTTCTTCTTGTTGAATCTTTTCAGCAAGAATCTGATCTGCATTTAATCGTGCTTGAATGTAATCAAATTCAGTTGCCAGTGCTTCTCTTGCAGCTTCTTCCTCTTGCTCTACCAACTTCTAGCTGAAGTGCATCAAGATCAATTTGTCTTTGTGTTTCAGCATCCATTTTAGCTTGCACTCTTTTAGCTTCCTCTAAATCTGCTAACTCTTGAAGCTCTTTTGATGTCTTTGATGCTTGAACTTCAGCTTGAAGGTCCTCTTCAGTCATTGGCTCCTTTCCTTTTCTCCTCTGAACCCTTTCTGCCTCACCAGTATTAACCTCAGCAGCATTAACTTCACCAGTATTAATTTGAGCTGAAGGTGTACTATCAGGATTAAGTTCAGCAGTATTAACTTGAGCAGTATTAACTTGAGCTGAATCAGGTTCTTCAAAATGAGAATATAGTATGAGTTTTTGTAGACTTGATTTATCTTTGTAAATCTTGCTACCAAGAGGTGCTTGTGATCCCTTAAACCCTTCTGAAGCTACAATCGTTAAGATCTGTGCAGCCTCTAAAGTGGTAGGACTTATTTGTTCTTCTTGAGCCTCCCCTGATCCCTTGCTCTTTTCAGGAGTAACAAATGTATCACCTTGATCTGTTTCAAAAGGAACTTCTTGATCCTGATCCTCTGCATCCTTAGTTTCTTTACTTTTCCTTTTCTTCTTCAACTTGTTCTCTAGCTTTTTGACTTTCTCTATCAGCTGCAAGATTGCTGTTCCAAGAGTCTGCTTAGTTTCACTCAGTTCCTTTTCCAAAGATTTTACTCTTGACTCCAGCCTAGGTACAATATCCATCAGGTTCCTAAGTTGCTCACTTTCTTCACTAGATATAGATGCTTGAATCTCAGGTTCATGTGAAGGTGGTGGAGACATGTGATAAGAAGGTTCAAATGATGGACCTTCTGTATCATGAAATGAAGGTGATGGTATTTGAGGAGATGGTGGCTGAGTTGGTTGAATGTCAGGAATGCTAGAGACTGGTGGAGGTGATGTTGTTTGTACAGGTTGAGTTGGAGGTGTTATAGCTGTTGGTTGTACACTTGATGGTTGAGGAGGTGGTTGTACAGAGTGAGTTGCAGTGGGAGGTGGTTGTGGTATTTGTACATGAGATAATGAGGTAGCTGGTATAGACTGAGATGGTGTTGGATCAGCACTTGGTTGAGGTTGACCTGCATCAATGGTTAGCATAACAGGCAACAATGGTCTATGTATCCCTTGAAAACCTCTTTTCATATTTCCAAAAATCTTTTTGGTTAATAATACAGGGACAAAAAGGTTTTTGTTTTCAGTTTGAACATTCAAAATCATTTGAAGAAAACGAGGGTACATTAAAAACTTTGATTTACTTTTTAAATTTGAGATCATTCCATCAAATATAAGTTTTGAAAAGTTAAAGTCTCTTCCAGTGGAAAGACAGATCAAAGCAATGGCGATGTTGCTACCAAACTGATCCCATCCTCCACTTTTGGAGCTTAGACAGTGAAGAATATGATGGATTAAGAATCTCCATTGGGGTGTAAAGTGACTTTTCCAAAATGTAAAAGTTCTGTCATTTACATACCCAATATTTTGCAATCCTGCAAAAATCTCTTCATTTTGCAACATATGAATCCCTGAAGCATCTGCTAATTGGAGTTGCCTCCTAACAGACTCTTCAGTAATTGTATATTCAATGGTATCTATTGTTGCATTAAGTTGTTGAGTCCCATCTGCAAGTGTTCTAGCAGTTGCAGTCTGCCAAAACTGCTTGACAAGGGAATCGTAGATAGGTGGATTGTGAGTGAGAGCATACCTCAATTTTGAGCGTCTGAGGAAATCCACTATCTCTGTGTAACCAGCACTCTCAGCAGGTTTGAATAAGAAACCCACTTGATTATGCTTATCACAATACTTGAGTTGCGCCATTGAAAGATTTGGTGAAAAATATTTGAATCTTTAAAAATTAGTACTGGTGATGGGACGTTTGAAAGATTAGGTCTGGTAGTGAGAGTAATTTTACTGATTGCTTTTGAGAGAGGATCTTTACAAGAAAAAGATAATAGGGTAAATAGTGATAAGGATGAAAGAGAAATTACTTTATCCTCATATAGGTACTCTATCAGCGATTTAGGCGGCTAAAAGATCTTCAACGGTTATATTTGAATAAAATAAATTGATTTTATTTCAATCAGTATTAAGTAAAATCGACCAGACTTAAAAATTGCACTACCAGACTTAAATTAGTCAACTAGTATTAATAATGACTCACCAGACTTAACATATTTTCAACCAGTTTTAAATATATATACAGCAAGTTGACCACGACATCATTACTTACAACCAATTTGCATCCAATTGGCAAGTGACAGGTGGCATGTCCTTTTTCATGTCCAAGTTGAGCCTGTAACATCCTTTCAAACTCCATGTAGTACCTGCAAAGTTAGTCTATACAAGAGGCAATTCTAATCCAAATCTTGTCTTGATGGCTGACCATATCTCTTTGGCATCATCCATGCCATGAAAACGCCTGAGATGATCTTTTGGAACAGCCATTAACAGCAGTGTTCTACTAGCAGACTTAATACTAAGCTACCAGTATTAAAAATCTATATTACCAGAACTAATCCTAAATTATACTACCAGGATTAATTCTAACTTATACTACCAGGATTAATTCTAAACTACCAAAATTAAGTCTAGATTATACTATTTTACATAAAATTTACACTTTTTCCTCCCCTTAAATGTAGCTTATGGGTTTACCATCCCAATGTTAACCAGCAAAAAATTAAACCTTGGACCATCAAATGCTTTGGTTAACAGATCTGCTACATTTAAGTCCGTGTGAATTTTCTGCACTTGTATCAGCTTCTTCTCATAGCAATCCCTAATGAAGTGATGCCGTATCTCAATGTGCTTCGTCTTTGAGTGATAGACAGGATTCTTGATTATGCAAATGGTGCTTTGATTATCAATATGGATAATGGTGTTCATGAAGTTGAAACCATAGTCCAATAATTGATTTTGCAGCCATAGCACTTGACCACAGCAGCTTACAGCAGCTACATACTCAGCTTCAGTTGTTGAAGTAGCCATTATAGTCTGCTTTTTGCACTGCCATGAGATTAACCTTCTTCCAAGAAATTGGCAGCCACTAGTTGTTGACTTCCTATCAAGGTTAGCAGCAGCATAATCACTGTTCGAATAAGCAACTAAGTCTAGTGGAGATTCTCTTGGATACCATAAGCCTAGCTTTGGTTTTCCCTTGATGTACTTGAAAATCCTCTTGACTGCATAGAGATAGGACACCTTTGGGGTTACTTGAAATCGCGAACAAGCACAAACTGCATACATTATATCAAGCCTTGAGGCTGTCAGATACATAATGTAGGTTCCCGATTTACACTTTCACTTCATAACCCGAACCACGAATCAAAGCAAGAAACTAGAAAAGAGATTGTTTAGAGAGAGAGAGGGGAGAGAGAGTTGAGAGAGAAAAGAGAAAAAGGATATATTGAAAAATGAAAAAAACTAGATATTATAAGAATTAGATATTTTCATATGGAAAATATCTATATATATATCCCAACAACGCGTGGGATATTTAACTAGGACCCGGGCTCGGGTTTTGCTTGGGATTAAACCCGAAACATATACAATATTAGATTAAAGGGCATCCAAAGTACGGTGGGGGACCGTAAATTAGACATTTTGCTTAGCCAGTAATAAAACTATAACTCCAGACTTAATTCGATGCCATAATTAACATCACACTACCAGAACTATACATTTTGCTTGCCAGTGAATTAAATCTAGAACTACTACACTAATTACGAGTGCCAGCTGCACTAACATACTAACCATTCCAAAGACCATTATTAACATTTTACCCTACCAAGTTTTTACTAGTTTTGCATGAGCAGTACTAAAGGTTGGGTCTAATGTTACATTAGTTTAACAGGTCTGGGAGTGAACTTGATATTGCCTTATTCACCCGTTAGTGTTAGTCCAGGCCGAGGTGTGGCTTTGCCGAACATAGCATGAACCACCATTTTGCTCTTAAGAGCAGATTCCATAGCCTTTCTTCTTCCTCATAATAGTCAGTACACAGTGTGCCACTTAATAAATACTCCAGTTCCTTCTAAATCTCAAGTGACTAAGACTTCCACACCAAAACATGTTTTTCTTTCAAAAGAATATCTTGCACCTAGTCCCCTTTCCAATCTTTGATTACCAACTCTTCTGTTATTGAAGGAATAGTGAGGAGAGTCACAGGTGTCCCTTAATTGGTTTCCCTAGAGTCTATTACATGCTGGGCACAACTAGGTCAACTGTTTTGATGGTTTTAGGCACTTGTGGTTGAGACTTGTGGTGGCAATTGTAACCTTGCTCATAGAAGGTATAAGGATATGGTCTGTTAAGGTTCCATGCATTAGACTGAATGGTCAGATACAGCTCCTAGCTCCCCATCACTGTCATTGGATGGACAGGTTGAGTAAACAGTGGAACTAGTATCCGAACACAGATAGGACTAAGGAAAGATTGAGGTAAGAGGTCCATTAATTACACATAACTCCATAAAAATCATCTATGAGTCCTTCCTTTGGAATTTTGTTTTGGTCCATGTTCCCATGAGGGTATAATCCACCACTAAGAGGATGGGACACCTTATACTCTACTTGTTAAATCTGCTGTATAGTGGGATGTCATTATATCCTGCATCTGTTTCCCTAAAAGCAAAAATACCTCTACTTATCTCTTCCTCATATCCTAGGACTTCAGCATTTGATTGTATGCCATATCCTAAAACCGATCTTAACCAGTGGAGGCTCATCCCACAATCAATTAGCTTCCAAAGATTTTTAGAAGATGTAGACCAAGAGTCAACAATTTTTTGTAAAGCATCTTTGTCTTTGACAGCTTTCATTCCTATTCTTCTATACTTTTTTAGCTTTTCATCTTTTTCAAAAATTTGATTAGCTTGAAAATTTAATTTTTTTCAGTTAAGGAGATTGTTTGTATGTGGTAAGCTTCGAAGCTTGAGATCTACTTTCTTAACAACTACTTATGGTCAGTATAAGTCAGACTTCCTGATCACCAAATTCAGATGTAGATCATATACTTCCTTGAAGTGCATTAGTAAATGAATCTACACACAATTGTTAGAGCACATGGATACCTCATTATTCATATGTGAAAGCATTTTTTTAAGCATGATTGAGTTTCCCATCTCAGACTGCTCTACCCAATTGATCTTACTTCATCAATGGTCAGCAAGGCTTCCTTTTTCAGTTGTACTTGCTTGAAATCCTGAACCTCTACCTGCTTCCTGCCTGTTACCTCCTTTGAAACCTTTAAAACTTGCTCTCCCTTTGCAAAATGCCCGTATTGTGGCAAATGAAACATTTGACTTTCTCTTATCAAATGCCACATGCATTATCCATGGGATTATTTCCATCCACACATATGGCCGTCTGCCTGACTTCTTGTAGAACTTCTTAATCTTAAGGCATTCAAAGCAATCTGCCAATTTATATCCATACTTCTTCCAAATCCAGATCATCATTTTGATCTAGGACTTCATCTATCAAACCACTATCAATGAGCATTTGTAGCTAGAAAAGAATGGATAACTTCATCTGCAAGACCAGGAGTAGCAGTTGTGTTTGCTTTGGAAGAGGAAGTGGATATAAAAATCTACATCCCTGAGCTGTGTCTTTGGCTTATTTCTTGCTGTAGGAGCTTTGGCATGTGATAGAAAAGCCAACATTCTCAGAATGTTAAGGGAAGAAGATGATATTGTCTTTTTGGATTTCTTGTCAATAGACCCAGATTATTGGTATAAATCGCTATTTGACAGTGTTCAATATTCTTCTTTCGTTTCTCATTGTCATGGCTAGACTTTCCCATGGCAGGAGAAGGGACACAAAACTTGTGGATTTGCGTCTTTCATACTGACAAAACAAAAAACCAGCAACCAGGGCCATCCAAACTGTATAAGAGTTTTTGGAACCTAACAACGCCCTTACATTCAAGCTATTCCTTTGCCGCGATAGTACCCAGCCGTCGCAGACATAAGTATTTTAACAAAAGCTTTTGCATATTCAATCGAGTTTGCCATTACCACTAATTCCGCCAAACGAGACATGTAAGGCTGCCCAGATCTCTTTGCATCAGCCAGCCATGAACTACTATAGAAATCTTTCGGACAGCCATTAGCATTAGTGTTCTAGCTTTTTCTTTCTTTCTCATCAGCAAACTGTTCTTCCCTGTGTGGCTGGATGAAGAACCCTGTATCACCATTCGTCCTTACCTTTGTGGACTCCCTTCTTTGAGTTTCCCATTCTGATCACTTCCAGAGGCTCATATCTATATACTCAAGATAATGTTCAATCACCATCGCCCACATGTATCATAATCAAACTTTTTGAGACGGGCATTTTAAATGTTGAAAGTGTATTTGTGGTGATTATTTTTTGTTATGGTAAGCAGAGCATCTCCTTTGTTGTTGAGGTTACAGATCAATCCAAATGATGCATCATCATGAAGATGAAAGTTCCCTTCATCCACCATCATTCATGAAGAAAAAATTATCGTTTGCAAGTTAGACACAATGATTATATGATTTTGGTGGAAATAAAATGTTTGATCTATGATCAATCTGTGCAAAGTCCCTTTTAGTGGCTCAGATACACATGTAGGTCCTATAAACAGGATCTGAATGAGCCTTGAATGACTTATAGTCCTTTGAATAAATCCAAAGACACTATAACGAGACAATGATAGTAAAAATAATATTGACGCGGAATTATCAATACTGTATACAGAAGAGACGAAACACAAGAACAAATACAAATAAATGCAAAATACTATTACTATTTGATTGTGAATACTCAATCAACCTTGTTTACAATACTATCTATGTTCCTCTATTAAAGACTTAGGAACCCAAAACGCGTAAGAGAAAATACTTATCTCTTCCTAAATCAAAGCTAAATCGATAACCTATTACTAAATTACATCAGACTATCGTCTGACCAAGCAGTATTAACTTTAATACTGCCATGCTTAAGTTAATGCTAGGCAGACTTACTTGCCAACCAGACTTAACTTCTATACCAACAGTACAACTATTCAGCTAAACATTACTAAACTAATAACTACAGACTAAATCTTTAATACTAACAGTATTAAGTCATGTTTACAATATTTTTCCTAACAATAATCACACGACCGATACCATTAAAACCTTTCTGATTGACACCTTATTAATTATGAAGAAATGATTTTGACAGTTTCCTCCCACTCAAATAAAGCGCCGTTTTCGTATTGAAAAGAGTTGTAGTCGTTATTTGATGGTTCTAAATTGTGTCTTCAGAAAATGATGATAGTGTTGATATTGAAAGATGAATAATGTATATACGAAAATCACTACCAAGAAATAATATACTTTAAATTTCTGACACATAATTGCACTGACACGTACACTTACGAAATATAAGAAGCACGGGTTGTGATGCAAAGTAATCACAAGCCTTGCATTTTCCCATACAGTATGACATGCCCGAGGATAAATTCCCATTGAGAAAGGTCAAGTCTCCTTTTTGAAGGAATACTGCCTTTTAAGATGAAGACGGTACTATCGGAAATAATAGCAAGCCATTTTGGCATGTTTTGAAAGCTTTTGAAACTTCTACTCGAACTTCATTTACAGCCTCGTATCAATATTGAATAACATTTCTAATGCTATAAATGTTATCGATTTTCAGAAGACATGCCAGAGATACATATTTTTATATTTTTCTAATTTTTTATTTATTTTTTTTCTGAAAATTTTATAAAAGGAAAATCTTTTTGTAATTTTTATGTTTTCACATATACATATATACAAGATATGAGTTACCACCATCACTCTTCCGTCTTCCTCTCAGACGTTTCAACATTTCTGGAGACATGCTTTTCATACCTAGCTTATCGATTAAGAAGTTAAATCTCTCTCGAGGCAACGATTTAGTAAAGATGTCAGCCAGTTGGTATTCAGTCCAGACAAAGTATAGCTCCACGATTCCATTCTCCACTTGCTCCTTTATGAAATTGTAGCGAATATCAATGTGCTTAGCTCTTGAATGTTGAACATTGTTGCAGCATAAAGCAATGTCACTTATGTTGTCGCAGTACAAAGGAATCTTATTGAATTTAAAACCATAGTTTGCTAGTTGTGAATGCATCCATAGGATTTATGAGCAACATCCAGACAAGGCAATATATTCAGCCTCTGTACTCAAGATAGCAGTGCTCTTTTTCTTCTTTGACGACCAGCTAACAAGTTTGTCACCTAAGAATTGAGCGCTTCCCGATGTACTACGTCTAGTGTCCTGACACCTCGCGTGATCGGCATCTGCTTAAGTTGTGAGTGACATATCGGTATCCTTCGAGTACCATAGTCCTATGTTAATGGTTCCGTTAAGGTATCAAAAGATCCGTTACGCTGTAAGTGGGTTTTTCGTAGGCTTAGCTTGATACCGGGCACATAAGCAGACATCATAGTTAAGGTCAGGTCTACTGGATGTAAGATACATTAAGGATCCAATCATGCCACGGTAAAGTGTAGCATCAACTGGTTTCCCCTGTAGATCTTCATCTAGTTTCTTGTTTTCAATCATGGGTGTGTCGACAAAATCAGTAGAATGCAACCCATATTTTTTAACAATTTCAGAAGCATATTTAGATTGGTTTATAAAGATTGCCACTGGGACTTGAGATATTTGTAATCCTAAAAAGAATGAATTTTCCCCTTCATCGACATCTTAACTTATTGGTCCATCTGATTAGAAAACTCCATTGACACATGGCAGTATTATGTTATGATTGCAAATTTATATCGGCAACATAATTTGTAACCAGTAATATGTCATTTCCAGCATGCCGTGTGAAGAGTGTTGGATCAACTGCACCTTTGGAAATGTTTTAAAAGATAAGGAGAGCAATGTCACATATCATACCATGCACGTGGTGCTTGTTTGAGACCATAAAGGGCCTTTTTGAGCTTGTACACATGCGATGGGTTACCCTGATCAAAAAATCCTTCTAGTTGAGAAACATAGACCTCTTCATTGAGCTCTCCATTTAAGAAAGCCGTTTTGACGTCCATTTGGTAGATCGTCATATTCTTGTTGGCGGTATTTGCTATGAAGATACGGATGTCCTCTATTCTTGCAACCGATGTAAAGGATTCCTCGAAATCGATACCCTCTTCTTGTCTGAATCCTTGAGCAACTAGTCGAGCCTTATTCTTTAGTACCCCGCCAAATTCATCTGTCTTGACCTTATAAATCCATTTCAGCTTGATTAAGAATACTTTATCTGGACACGGCACCAATTCCTAAACTTTAAGTCTTTCAAATTCATGAATTTCTTCTTGCATTGCATTGATCCATGACGATTTAGTCATTGCTTGTTTGAAGTTTTTTGGTTCTACGGAAGTTAAGAAGGCATCAAAATAACACTACATGGCATCAGTTTCAAGTTGCTTCCTTGTAGATACAGAGCGAGAAGGATCACCGATCACATTTGATATAGGATGATCCTTAGTCCATCTACCAAGATGTTCCAATGGAGTGTGGAGTTGTCTCACATTAAATGATGATCCATGAGAAGTTGAGTCTTCCTGAGGAGATTCATTAAGTGGATCATCATGAAATGTTGGTGTTTTTGGTGATTCTTCAAAACCTTGAGAAATGATTAGAGAATGTTCATGTTCTTGTGATGAGGGAATACTTGTTGATGGAGCATCCTGGTCAATAGAAGTTGACACAGGAGAATCAGCTAATACTTCAGCTGTTGGAGCAGCAGCTTCTTGAACTGGAGAAACAGCAATTTTTGGAGGGTTAAAGTATTCATCAAACATTGGTTGAAATAACCGATCCCAATCATCTCTTATTGGTGGCAAGCAAGGTTGTTGATAAATAGGATTTAAACTGAGTCCTGTATTGGATGTAGCAAGAGTCATATAATGAAGCTCGGGTCTTGAACTGAATTGTTTAGAAGCCATTGCTGTTAGCTCATCGAACGTTACATGAATCATTTCTGAAATTATCCGGGTCCTTCTGTTGTAGATTCTAAACGGTTTCTTTGCAGGCGCGTAACCAACGAAAATCCCAATGTCTGCTTTTGCATCAAATTTTCCCAGATCCTCTTGGTCATTGGTAGGTAACAAAGTGAACCAAAGACATGAAAGAATGATAAGTCCGGTTTCTTGTCTTGCATAAGCTCGTATGGACTTTTGTTGTATCGGAGGCGTATCAAAGAACGGTTTTAGGTGTAACAAACAGTATTGATAGCTTCAGCCTAGAGAAATAATAGAGTTTTAGAAAATATCAGCATTGTTCGAGCGGCTTCAACAAGAGTCAGATTTCACCTTTCGACAACATCATTCTGTTGAGGAGTGCGAGCTACAGAAGTTTGATGCGTGATGCGAACATTTTCATACCATTCGCGAAGTGTTTGATTGACAAATTCGGTTCCATTATCTGTTCGAACATTCCGGACTGTAGCATTCAAATGAACTTGTATGTTTTTAATACATTTGATGATGGCCACAGGAGCTTCATCTTTTGTCTTTAAAAATCTGACCCAGGTAAATCTTGAGTAATCGTCTACTATCACTAAGATATACCTTTTCTCATTATTACTAGCCATACGCATCGGGCCACACAAATCCATATGCAAAAGATATAGTTTCTCTTGGTTAGTTTCTTCAGCTTTGGGTTGATGAGAGGATTTTTTTACTTTTTCCTAATGCACATGCTGAACACAAATGATCTTTCTTAAACTTAAGTCTAGGAATTCCCAAGAAAGACCGTCTTTAGCTAGCTTGTTCAAAGTACCAAAGTTGAGATGAGATAATCGGACGTAGCCCTAACCAGCTCTTAGTCTTGATGCTTAGGATAGAAGGAAATATCAGAGAAGATTTTTAAGCATGTCATCAAGAGAAATTGTGTAACAAATTTGTTTCTCGGGAACCCTGAAAGTAGGATCAACACTTCCAAAATTTCGAATAAATACATGCAAAGTGTTTTTCTGAAATGCCAACTTAAGATCTGAATCAAAGAAATTGGCTAACAGAAAACCTGTATGTCTAGAGCCCTCAAACATAGTTTAACTTGAGATAACAACATTTCCCAGTGGTAGTCACCATACCTCATAATCCTTGCAATTGGTCATTCTCGTATCTAAACAGTACCAGAAGTAAATTTACAATCTGGTCATTCTCGAACAATTCCAGAGTCCAGTATACCAGTAGTAACAAATATGGGACAACTCTGTCAAGACAAAGAGGAAGTAGACGATGAATATCTTTTGCAGTGGCATCCCAAATTATTCAGACGCTGGAGGACATGTTGCGAGCATGCGTAATTGATTTTGGTAGTAGTTGGGATCGACATTTGCCATTAGTCGAATTCTCCTACAATAACAGTTATCATGCGAGCATTAAGGCTGCACCATTTGAAGCTTTATATGGGCGAAAGTGTAGATCGCCAGTTTGCTGGAGTGAGGTTGGAGATAGCCAACTCACAGGTCCAGAAATGGTACGGGAGACAACTGAGAAGATAGTGCAAATTAAAAATCGGTTGTTGACTGCTCGAAGCCGTCAGAAAAGTTATGCGGATGTTAGACGCAAACCGATGGAATTTCAAGTGGGTGATATGGTCATGTTAAAGGTATCGCCTTGGAAGGGCGTAATTCGCTTTGGGAAACGTGGTAAGCTGAGTCCACGGTACATTGGGCCATTCAAAATCATAGAAAGAATTGGTCCCGTGGCATATAAGTTGGAGCTTCCTGATAAACTCCGTGGAATTCATCACACCTTCCATGTTTCGAATCTCAAGAAATGTCTAGCGGATGAAAACTTGGTTATCCCTCTTGAAGAGATCCAACTTGACGACAAATTGCACTTTATCGAAGAACCAGTAGAAATCATGGACCGCGAAGTGAAGCAGCTCAAGCAAAGTCGAATTCCTATTGTCAAAGTACGATGGAATTCCAGACGAGGTCCGGAATACACTTGGGAGCGAGAAGATTTCTTCAAAAGAAATTATCCTCACCTTTTCTCGAGTAATAAGAAGACAAGATTGAGGAACCGAGCACCGGGACGACGCTCCCTTAAGGAGGGGAGGATGTAACATTCCGTATTTAAGGTCGCTATTTATTCCGAACTTTATTCTATGATTCATTTTTAAGCAAAGTTATTAATTTTACGTTTACCCGATTTAGTAAGAATTTCCCGTTCTTAGCTTTGCGTGAGCCGTATTTAGAAATCTATTCCGTCTTCGTGCCTCAAGTGGTTTAATAATCTCATAATATTCCCCGATGATTATAATTTACACCATTTTCATTTTCCGTTGTGTTTCGCGTTTACGAAAATTTCTTGCTTAAAACTCGCGTTTTACCTTAAACCTTACCTTTATTTAATTTACACTTACACTATACTTTAATTAAAAACTTATAACTAAAAATAAAAAAAAATATTTTTTTTCAAAAACCAAGGCCCTATGGCCGGTTTGTACACATCCACACACAAACACTTTCATTTTTTTCACATTTCTATAAACACCATCATTCCTTTCTTTTTCCCCATACATGCATATCTCTTCATTTCACAAGATTTCAAAACCCTCTCTTCTTTGGCCTCCTTGCTGCCGATTTTAGCACCACCACCACCATCATCTTACAAATTTATTCTCCTCATTTTTATCCTCTTATCACCATCCATAAGTTGCTTGCAAAGTTTGGTGCAATTTCTTGAAGATTTGAAGATGTTATGGATGTTTTATTGAAGGGTTTTCACTAGGGTTTTCTTGAGAGAAGTATTGGTGATATTTAGGAAGGTTAGAAGCATTATAATCATTGGTTTTGAGGGTTGCTTTGGTTCAAAATCAGCCCTTGTGCAAGAAGGGTGTTCTTGTTTTTGATTCTCTAGCCTAAATCAAAATTAATAGGGACTGTTTTGAAACAATAGCAAAAACGGGTTATAGCAAAAATATTTTGGCTTGGATCTATGATTAAATTACATGACTGGAAAGATACATGTCCTAGCATCATAGGATAGTTGGATGCTCAACCAACTCCTCCGGATAAGGGAGATATGGTCAAAATATGAAAATAGGTCAAATCTGGACCTATGATTAGAAAACGAGTTAAACTTTACGTTTTTGCCATAAAACGTTAGGTTTTAAAGATTGGGTCAGTGGTAGACATCTTAAGGAAGCCATAGCCTTTGACCTCACCTTCATTGCTATCATGGTTTGGGATTTATGGCCATTTTAGTAAAGGGTAAAATTTTTGGAAACTTTCTGTTTTGGATAACCAAGGGTAAAACAGTCTTTTCACATGGTTACGAAACTTTGTAAATTATGAGACTTATATTTTTGGAAACTAGACACAAATAGCTTTCCAGGAGTGAAAGCCTCACATATAGAACATTTGTGAGCTAGGAGATATGAGTCCGGGAAGTCAAGTTAAATTAGAAACTGAGTTTTTACGTCTAGTCTCAAAATTTAAAAACATATAGTGCACCTTGGAAAAATAAAAATTAAAAGCCGAAACTTAGTAGATGTTCATTTTCCTATAAGACCAGGTCATAAGTAAATTTGGAGTTAAAAAGGACTTGGGGAAGTTCTAGTGGAATGCCATGCTTATCTCAGAAACACATCTCATGATCACATGTTTAACTTTTACGTATTGTTACTTTCTACGTACTAAGTCGCGTCACTCCTATAGGTTGTCGGTGATTGTTGGTGACCTCTCTCGATCTATATACTCAGCTTCTCGATCCTCAGCGCTTATTTGACTTACAGTTAGTTCATAGCCTCGCTTTTCAAGTATTTTTCTTAAACCCCGCGAGGGAGATGCATGCTAGTTTTTATAAAACGAACACAAGTAGGTTTTTCTCCTTTGCTTGGACCCGTATGTGAATATATGTTGTTGCTTGAGTAGCTTTCGTCATAAGACCCAGTCGTGAGCGGCAACAAAACTACTTTGATCGGGTAAAGCCGCTCATACAATTTAAATGCGCTATGGGCTTGACAACCCGGTTTGGTTTTTGGGAAGTTTGAATCCGGAAAGTGAGCACTCCCAATGTACGAACATATTGTATGGAGATTTGAGTAGGTATCTGACGTATACCTAGCCCTGGGCGGCTTTCTTGTATTATTATTATTTGTTTATGGAATTTCGTCAATGGGATCGGTGTCACGAGCTCAATGCAACTGTTGGTTATTAGCTTGTCTGATCAACAAATCTATATGATGCTTATGATTATTATTATGCTTGTGTTCAACTCTTTTATCAATTATAAACTCTATGAAATTCACTCAACTGTGTGACTTTTGTGATGTTTCTTCTCAGATAATTGAAGTCCGGAGGCTTGGAGGCACTGATGAGGAGGATTTGCGCTAAACTTTTGTCCACCATTTAAAAATCCATTCCTCGTTAAAAACTTGTTTTAGTTTGGTTATGTCAAACTTATGTACTATATGGTAATGATCTTTTGGGGCTACGCTTTTGAACTCTGATAAATATGGAATGGAATGGTTGTTTGCTTTTAAAACGTCTCATTGAGTCGTTCTTTATATCTTGTGCCTATTGTACTATTATTTAACACCCAAATTGTTGGTTCCGATGCGTGTAAATTTAGGGGTGTTAAAAGACGTCTATGCCAATTTAATATCTTATGGCTAGTTTTCTAGAGCCTAACACACACATCCATCAACAAGAAGCAACAATAAAAGGATCTATAACCTAAGTTTCATGCAATCATAAGTAAATACAAAGGAGGGTTTAGCCAAGCATGTTACAAAGAAAGCAAGAGCATAGATCAATCAAACAACACATAGACATATTTAATGATTTATGCTAAACAATCTTACTTGATTAAAATATAGATTGAAGGTAGTTGCAATAGGGTTTTGAGGCCCTAAAAACGACCTAAAAAGATGCTAGAATTACTAGGGTTTGTCTCCCTAAAGTTATACCAAGTTACACACTTAAAAACCCTAAAATCAATTTTGTATATATAGTAAAAATGATGTGACGACGTAGCTTTAAAGTCCTGACGCCATCACCACGTGGATGATTCTAGATCCTCTTTAAGTCGGCCACGTCCTGACGCCGTCGCTAGATCTGTGCCGCCGTCACGATGAATATCCTGCCACCGTTGCTTTATGATGGTGACGCCTTCTCCACGCACATTATGCACAATTCTTCATGATTTTTGGTGTAGAGTCGTGATCTTGTCTGTCTTCTCCAAATGAGCCCAAGTCACTTGTATTTCCTCCAAGTGCTAAAAACCTATAAACAAACGATTAAACACATAATCTGGGCATATTTGCATGATTTAAGGGGTTAAATGACCCTAAAATAGTGTATAAAATGAAACGTCATCAAATTCCCCTACACTTAGGATTTGCTTGTCCTCAAGCAAATGTGCTTTTCTACCTAGAAAATAGCAATATTAGGGTCATTTAACCTAATCTTTAAAAGCAGTTTACAACGCAACCTTTTAGACCTCATAATTAAAAGCACAGAAAGTATATACTAGCACCTCACATAAGTATTTGGGATTCTCTCTTTCACTCGGGTGTATAATAAATTATAACAGCTATAAGAAATGGAAAATCAACACTCATTACCTGTCATAACATATAAATTACCATAGGCTTGGTAAAGGATCAAAACCTCCACCGCTATAAATTACCATAGGCTTGGGGAGTGACTTTTGGGTGAATTTGGGGTGAAAGGGTTAGCTAATTATTTATAAGAATAACGCTGATTTGGTTGCTAAGCCAAGACTTGGACAAAGATATACAAACTCTACATAACTCTACATCAATCTCTTCTTTTTCTTTTCTTGATTCTATAAAAAACATAAACATAAGCAAATGACAGCCTGTACATTTTTCCACTTTATATATATATATATATATATATATATATATATATATATATGAATTTTTTTTCTTTCTTTTTCATATATTTTTTTGTACACTTTTGCCTTGCCATTGCTTAAACATATAATACATCATGGGGGTTTATAGGTACACCCCTTACACTTAAACTTTTACATACTCGATATTTACAATCTAACTAATGACCCGAATTGAGGCGGATCAACATAACATGGAGTTTATTGAGCTCTATTGGGGTAATAAGCTACTACTTCCCCAATTCTTCATAAGATGAATACTACCATGAATCCCAATCGTCCCAAAACAGTATTTACAAGGATACAGACTTAGGAACCGTGTACTCAATAATTAACTTGGTTTAAAACAATAATGTACTAAAAGTGAGTACATACAAGGTAGGCTAAAGTAATTTGGGTGTAACAATTGGTTTAAGGGTGACTATGCTCTTTATTAATAGTCTGGCTTAACCAGAAAATTACGAGAACCATGAAGAAGGATAGGCTCGGAGGGTTATAGTAGGGGTATCATGCACAAAAAATAAGTACATGGCAAGGGTGTGGGATAGTTATATGATCGAGGTGTCCATCATAACAATTACAGGTTTAAAACATGGGTTAATCCTAGTGCCTCTTATCTAGAAAATCCTAGTTCTCACTATGTGGTCTCGGGATGCATCACAAAAACAAGTTGTAGAATTTAATATACTGCCGGTACACTCATATAATTTAATACCGATAGCAATGCTCCAGAAAAGGCGAAAAGACCATACGTACACATCCGTAACGACGAAATAGACAAATATGACTGCATTCGAACCTTAACCCGAGAAAGCTAAAGGTATAAATTATCTTGGGTATCAAAAATGGATACCCAAATTCTTATAGATCTAAAGGCGAACCTTACATTTTTAGGGTGGAATTCTAAAGGTTTTCGTCCTAGTCATATACATTCCTATCCATGAGACGCTATTAATACACGGTTTTTGCTGGTGTGTGCCATAATTTTTTTAATTTGGGTCAAATTTACCTTTTATGCTATGTTTTGATATATTACCCATCATTTTAAGGAACAAGCAAATGGCAAATGAAGGAATAGTTTCTAAGGCTTATTTTCCCCCCTACACTTAAGTTGAACATTGTCCCTAATGTTCTATAGAAGTACCCGTAAAAACAAATAAAGGGAAAAGAAAACAAGTAAAAGAAACTAGTACTCCCCTGGTTTGCTCAATAATGGAGAAGAAACATGCGATAACTGGTTAAATCGTCCTCCAAGAATCATCTAATGAAACTTCCTAAGAACTTCCAAGCTTCTTCTCATCAAATATAACCTGTAATCAAAGATAAAGACAACTACACCAAGCATAAAATCGATGGGATTGATATATACAATGAGAGTTTACGGTTTTGACTCTACGAAAGCAGTAAAGATAGGATGAGAGTAATGATATAATCATAGGTTTATGCAGGTTTATAAAAGAATTACAAATTTTAAATGTTGTGCAAATTATTTTTAAAAAAAACTTGATAATTTTAAAATTTTCCTATAGCTGGGCTCACGACACCGTTAGGATAAATCCTGACGCCGTCTCCAGCCTCTGAGCAAAATTTTCTTTTCGTTTTCTTTAAAAAACTTCCTACACGCGATTATTTAAGTTATTTCTTGTATGAATTACTGCATGAAACCTGCGATTAGTCAACACAATCATATGACTCAAAACTAACGCGAATTAATCTAAACAATTTATTTAATATGTTTGAATTGGTTCTTAAAAACCGGATATTTCCTCTACACTTATTTTGTTGCAAAATACCTTTGATTGCAATTAAGACGAGGTTAAAGACAAAGCAAAGCATGATTACAAAATGATGAATTCAAACATAAAAGAATAAATGAAAAGAATTAAAACACAAGACACTCCTAATATGCAAGAAATAAAATATTGGGTTGCCTCCCAATAAGCGCTTGTTTTTGTTCGAGTCCTGAGCCTAACTCTACCCATATTTAACAGATAAAGGGGAGGGTTCCCCTATAGTTGATTTCTAGTGCGGGTGATAGTAACGGTACACACCATTATTGTGAGAAGGGGTCGCATGCTGAAAAATTGGTTATCAAATTATATGCTCCAAATGGTGTGTTTGTTTCATCCTAACATTCTCTACTTTTTTTGGCTTAACATGTGAATTAATTCCTCTTACTAGAAAAGAAACTTCCTTAGATTCTAATTCCCATTCATTTTCTATTATCTGCATCTCTAAAAAATTAACACATAGGTATCCTCTTTGTCCTAATAAACCTGGTTTAAATCCATAATGTTCTTAAGATCATCAATGCATGGGTGATAATAGCAACATGTATTCTTAGGGTGGAAAGATGCCACATGAGGTAAAGGCGGTGTGTGAATGGTCAAATGATCTACTACCTTCATCCTAAAACTATCAGGACTATGTGGTTTGATGGGTGGTTTGGGGCCTCTTTTTTCTCCTAGAATTACATCTAAGGGTGAAGAATTAGGTAAAAGTTGAGGCTCCAGTTCATCAATACTAGGAATTTCCTTGGAACTAAGAGGAATGTCATGATTATAAGTATTCAAGCCTAGATCTTAGCTTGTGGTTTCGGTCTAAAGGTTTAACTCACATCGGGATTCCTAAAGTCTCTTCTACTTCTTCTGGGTAAGTCACAAGCGGTGTTCATTCCTTAAATAATGGTAGGACTTGTGGGTTCAAATTTTTCGTATTATATCGGGACTTGACCTCTCGATTATTGTTTATATCAAGCTTAAAGCCAATGGTACTCTCCCTTATAAGAGGTGGACTAGGGAAGATTGTGCGGACGTGTTTGACACAGAGTGACTTTGGTGAGACGAATTTAGGTGTATGGAAAAATGCTTTGTAGGTCTCAAACCGTATAGATCTTAAACCTTTAGCTTGTAAAGGGTTGTAGCCAATATGGAATAGTTCCACACTAACCACAAGAGAAACAAAGACTATGAATACTATAAGCTATGCGGAAACTAGCTTATAATACTAAGAAGAACAATGTTTAATAACTAAACTTTACTATTAATCTGCCAAAGATGTTTACAGATTACTAACTATGAGATATGTATTGCTATTTGACTATGTATGTGTATATGTGTGTAATTCTGTTGTCTAACTCTATACCCTGGACCTTCTTTTATACACCAAGAAGTCCATTAGAGTTTACAATATTTTCCTAACATATCTAGTCAACCATATTGAATACCATAATTAAGTATTCAATATATTTCTAACTATGTGGTCAACATTAATCAAATGTCTTCAATCATCATAAAGTCTTCAATCATCATTAAAGTCTATAGTTGAAACTTCTCTTTTATCATTGACTAGTAGCATTAATATTTAACAGTATTAAGAAGACTTTTAATTCCCAACAATCCTCCCCTAAACTTGATATTCATCTGGATTAATCATCAAGTTTCTTCATTAAAAGCTTCTTAATCTTCAGGAGGATGTATCCAAACACTTTAACATTTCTTGATCTTTTAAACACTATCCATCTTCAGCAGCAACTTTGTCTTCTCAGCAACACAGCAACATCTTTTCAGCAACAATCCAACTAAGTTGGCTTTGTAGTTTTTGGCAAACTACCAGCCATTAACGGATTTGATGTTCCTTTACCAGTAGCCGTTTGCTCTGGGATAGTTAACTCTTTATTTTAAAAACATGGTAAGTTAATTACCATACAATTTTTGGTAAACTGTCAACCATCAACGGAATTGATTTGTCTTTACCAAATACCATTTGCTTTTGGACTAGCCAATGCTTCATTGTCATAACATGGTGCATTGATAAACCATATAGTTTTTAGCAAACTATCAGCTATCAACAGATTTGATTAGTCTTTACCAAGAACTGTTTGATCTTGGACTAGCCAACTCTTAACTGTGAAGTATGGTGAGTTGAGAACCATATAGTTTTTAGCAAACTATCAGCTATCAACGGATTTGAGATTTCTTTACCAGATGCCGTTTGCACTAGAATAGCCAATTCATAGTGTCGGTTAGACATGGTGAATTGATTACCATTTGTTATGTTGAAATGAAACCAACACCTAAAAATTCTCCTATTCCTTGTAGCTTGCTAATTCTCAAAACCATTACCCATAGATCAGGCTAAGAACAAACTATCCGAGAACCAAACTATGTGTTATCCGATATCGAATAATATTAACAGTATTAACTTCTTTCTCGGACAAAACTAACAGCATTAAAACTTTCTCGGACGACGAAGGCAGTACAAACATATAAAGCACTAGCAGCATAAATATCCAACAGTACAAACCTTTTAATACTAGCAGTATTAACCAAGTTGCCAGCAGTACTAATAAACATGACCAGTACTAACCTTTAACACCATTGGCAGTACTAATGTAATACAAACAGTACTAAGTTTCTTTGTACTAGCAGTACTAAGTAACAACTGGCAGTACTAATGTTACTAGCAATACTAATACATATCAACACCAATAATATGAACAACATCAACTATCTTTTCCATCTAACGCTTTTATTTGCTTTACCTGCAAAAAGTTAGTCCACAAAGCACAAAAAAATACAGATCCCACATAATACACATATCACAATTATCTTTATGAATTTCGCCATGCAAAAGAAAGTTAGTTGTCTTTTAATAGTCCCAAGCCAAAACAGACTGAACTGCCTAGATGCATCGAACTTAAATATTATCTTGTCGGGTCTTTGATGAATATTAGATTTGAAAACATGGTTATATTCTTCATGTTTTGGTTTCCAACCAGCTAGCTGAGGCCCCTTAACAGTTTTAGCTTTTGATGTTGTTGTTCTGTTAAACATGGTCTTATAAGTGAATGAACTTTGTGAAAAACAGTTTTTGGTCTATTATCATTCATTTTGGGTCTAACAGTATTAACTTTCCTGGCAGCACTAGTTAGTACTGCTTGACTAGAATTTTGTCTAGCAGTACTAACAAGACTGCTTGACTAGAATTTTATCTAGCAGTACTAACCTTGTTAGTACTGCTGGGTCTAGTAGTATTAACTGGAATTCTACCAGTTCTAGTTAATACTACTGTAGGAACAAATTGATTTTGATGATTCATTCTTTGGACATTGTTCCATTTTGGTTTACTCTCCGCTGAACCATTACCCTTAGCCATCTTTTGTTTGTTTAGTTCGACTTGCTTAGCCATTCTTTTTTCATGATAATCACAATCTCTTATTAAATGACTAAAACTACCACAAACAAAACATGCTCTTCTTGTAAAACAATATCCCAACCCCACTCTTTTGGATTCATTTAAGTCTTTCTTATTAACTTTGAGGTATTGACTGTGTGTGTGTTTATCTTTAACATTTTCCCTAGAGGTTTTTACATGCTTATCAGAATCAACAGCAAAACTAGGTTGTTCTGTTTCTTTTAAAGGTATAGACACACAATCATCATCAGAGTCTGACTCATACTCCTCAATGATAGGAGCATCAGTCCAAACTTTTAGTTCACATGCAACTTGGGTCCCCTTTAAACAAACTTGTTCAGGCAAACATTCAAGTGATTCTACACTAGACTCTGACTACAAGAAACTAAAATCACCTGGTGTTTGTTTTCAGATTCATTGTGGATCTAAAACCCACACACAAAAAACCCCCCCCCCCCCCCCCCCACAAAAAAAAAATTTTAAAAAAAAAAAAAAAACGCTGTTTTGGACCATAAGTAAACTTAGAATCATCTATTTCTACATCAGGTCCTGAAGGCATGTAATTCCCTGTCATGGGAGGGGGAACAACATGCATTCCATCAGATGTAACAAACCTATCATATAAAGGTTGTTTTTCTAACTCACTCTCTTTATTAATAAAAAACACTTCGTAAACTTCATTTCATAGCTCAAAATACCGTCATATCTGTGATCACCATACCCAGGCCAAAACTTATCATTAGCACTCATTTGTGTGTTTAGCAGTCTACTAAGATTTTTAGAAGAACTATGCCAATTTTCTACTTTGGTTTTTAATTCATCTTTCTCTTTAAGAGCCTCTGCTAACAACTTTTTATGGTATGCAAGAACATTTGTTTTATCATCTAAATCTATTTTGTCATATATTTTTATCTTTTCATTCATACCACAGACTGATTAATTTTGATGGAGTAACTAATTGGGCTTCTACTATGGATAGCGAAGACCTTGACTATAAGCTTGAATTCTTTGGACAGCCTCATATAGTTTTTCACTTTGTCATCATACAATTTTTTAAGTTTTAGCATAGTTTTTCAACACATTTTTTTTTGAACAGAGATTACCATCAATAGTCTGACTTGAATTTGACAATAGGCATAAAGCAAAATCTTCTTTCATCATCCTTTGCACCCCTAAGTTGTCCAGTCAACATCTTTTCTCCATCAACTGTTACATTGCATTTGGGTTCTTCCTGCATATCTTTTTTCATCATTTGCCACCAATATCTAGATTTATAGGCTTCCCATATGTCTTTTGCATTGTCATTTTGTGAAATTTGTAGGTGATCTTCTGGTAAAGCCATAAGCAAGATAGTCCTTGCTTTTCTTTCTCTTTCTCTGACAAGTCCTGTTTCAGCAGTTCTTGAGGTAAATATCACTTATTATCCCATCCTGTATCAATAGTGACACTTACAGGACCATTACCCTTTTGAATGACTTCCCATATAGGATAGTTTGTATGTGCTAGGCAATGCTCCATCTTTATTGCCCAAATGTCATATTCTCCCTTCTTCAGAATAGGGAGTTTGATGGTTGATACAGTGTGAAGGGCTTGTTGTGGTGCTGTTTGAGGTGTTGGTGGCGGTGGTGGTGTTGATGGAGGGTTGTCATTACCTGATCCTTCCATTGATAGGATTTGAAGAGTTTATAAATCAGATGTGTTTTTGTGGTTCTTTTTACTCAGAGTTTCTCTATAAGCTCTGATACCACTTGTAGGTCTCAAACCGTATAGATCTTAAACCTTTAGCTTGTAAAGGGTTGTAGCCAATATAGAATAGTTCCACACTAACCATAAGAGAAACAAAGATTATGAATACTATAAGCTATGCGTAAACTAGCTTATAATACTAAGAAGAACAATGTTTAATAACTAAAATTTACTATTAATCTGCCAAAGATGATTACAGATTACTAACTATGAGCTATGAATTGCTATTTGACTATATATGTGTATATGTGTGTAATTCTGTTGTCTAACTCTATACCCTAGACCTTCTTTTATACACCAAGAAGTCCATTAGAGTTTACAATATTTTCCTAACATATATAGTCAACCATATTGAATACAATAATTAAGTATTCAATATATTTCTAACTATGTGGTCAACATTAATCAAATGTCTTCAATCATCATAAAGTCTTCAATCATCATTAAAGTCTATAGTTGAAACTTCTCTTTTATCATTGACTAGTATCATTAATATTTATCAGTATTAAGAAGATTTTTAATTCCCAACATGCTTTTTTTATGAGAGCTTCCAAGAATTTATGACCATTAAGGGGCTCGAGAACTTCAGTGTCGGGGTACCTTGTGATCTTCTCGATCTTTTTGGTTCTATTTTCTTCCATCCTTATTTCTTCCTTTAATTTCCCCACAACCTTCAAAGGGAGTTGCATGAAATCACTTCCAATAGCACCCATATACTCTTCGAGTTGCTTAACTTTTTCTTTTTGATCGAGAATAAAATTCATCACAAGATCCGCGAATGCCTCCTGGTGTGATGGTTCCGGAGGTAGTTGACGCATCATGTCACTTGATATCCCAAAAACATTTTCACTTCCCCCTATTATCGAGATTGCATCTTTCATGAGAGTATCAACACGGCTTTCCATGACCCCTAATAATTGAATAATGTTGGCGTTTTGGTAGTTCAAGCTTCTATCTTCTAGGAAGATAGGGTCGTTCCATCCTTCTTCTTCGTATTGAGCTAATTCCTCGATGGTTTCCCATGCTTCTTCTGGACTTAATTTTCTAAGTCTCCCGCTTGCTGCATAGTCAATGGAAATCTGGGTAGTGTAGTCATAACATGATTTAAAATTATTTAAAACTTGAGCCATAGATCATAGATCTGATGAGAAATTTTAGGAGTAAGTCCTTGAAAGAGTCTGTTGTTACAAAAGTTTGACACTCCTTGATAGGTCGTAATTAGGTGTAATACGGATCTGCTGCTCGGTTCATGTATTCAATTACGTTCTTGATGTTTGTGAACGCGCACTAAGAAAGCAAGCCACTACGTTAGGCTTTACCGTTGGGATTGTCTCCCAGTTTATCCTCGGCGTGAGAGTAAGTAATCGGTTTAGGTTTTTAGTAGAAAGTTAGGGTTCATCGAGAGCATACTTAGATGAGAGCAGAGGTCTACTTTATATACTCACCAACCCTAATGGGCTTGGTTCCCATTAATTAGGTTAGTATCCTAGAAGGCCTCACAGTTTATTGAGTACGCGCCATTATTTAGTAAACTAGTGGGCCCTCCTCTTCGATTTTGACTCGTCTCGTAACGGGTGTTTAGATACATGCGGCACGTGTGCGTTAGTTGGGCCCATGGTCTACATTCCTCGCCGCCAATAGACCATATGTCATGGGCTTCCTCCATTAGGAAGTACCAATTGGGCCTCGGAAACCCGTTTGAGTCGCTATGGCACATTCTTATGGGCCTGGGTATAGTACTATCGCGGTCGGGTTCATGACCCGAGGTTGCGACTATACGTTCCATGTCCCTCCAGTTCTAGTCGGCGCGTGGGTAAGACCGCGGATGCTAGACTACAAATAGTCGCGGTAAATATCCCTGGATGCGTATCGTGGAAGAAACATAAAATTTTCCACCTAAAACTATTGAATCTGGTCAACTTGAGTCGCAAAAGTACCTCTTAGTAATTCGTGAAAAAGTAGCTAGAACATAGCTTATATGTTGCACCCCTACCACACGATTAGGGCAAGTGGGGGACACGTGTTCCTCATCCGGCGTCGTGTCAGTAACAACTTGCCCTATATAAGGGTTCGCCTCCATTTCACTGTTATTGCCACAGTAAAAAAAAATCTCTTCCACCACCATTGATAAAGCTTCCATTTAATCCTAAAAATCTGACACAGGTAGTACGCGCGTGCGGCAAGTTCCAAACCCTTGCTTCACAGTAATCATGTGTTGCAACTTACTGTTTTAACCATCAGGAAATAACAGATGAGGAACTTCGTGAGTTCACATCTGAGTATTACATCCCATCCGCACTGCACCCGGAAGTGCCGGCTGCGAGTGCGAGTATAGCGGATTTCCCAGAGGGGAAGGTTAGGGTATACACACGGTTCTTTGAGTTTTCCAATCAACATGTGCCCCTTTCGTTGTTCATGTGCAACGTCCTGAATCATTATTGTCTCCATATTTCCCAATTGCACTGCATAGGCGCGGCAAAAATAACCAATTTCGAAGTTAATTGTCGCCTATTGGTAATCCATCCCACGGTCCATCTGTTCCACGCCTTCTATCACACCTTTTGGTCAAACGGATGGGTATCGTTTGCCAAGCGCGCCGGGCGGTTGCAGTGTTATACCGAAAAATTAGATGCGCTAAGGCGTTGGAGGGAGATGTTCTTCTGGGTAGACGATGCATTGGTTCCCTGGGACTTCGCATTCTATACTCAGGGGTCATTGCCGAGGGATGAGCGTCCACCCCCCGGGTCGTATAGTATGGAGGATGCGGAACTTATAATGAGGAACCGTATCACCTTCAACGCTTTTTCGGAAGCCTTCCTATGCCACCTGGGTATTTAGTCGTAATTATTTCCAACAGAGCTGTGGAAGTGCCGTCGTTTATAGTGCGATGACGGCCGGGTGGGTGCTTTGTACTTCCTTCTCCTCACCTTAGCTTGTGTAAGCGCCCTGTCTTATTTAAGCTGATGTAAACACATTTGTTGTTTGTTTTCATTTTGTGTTGCGCAGAAATGGATTTGTTTAGCGTGGTTCATTTGAGTAAGCCCAAGCTGGTGACCGAGGGGGTGCGCCCCTTAAGAGATGGTGAGGAGCCGCTGTTGGAAAGTACCGCAAGGCGCACAATGGAACTCGTGAGGAGCAAACGGAGGCTTGAGGTACTGATGTGTTAGCACCCACACCCCTGTGCAGTGTACCAGGTGGAACTGTGGAGCCCCCCGGGCAAGACGCAACAAGCGTTGGTTCTTCAGAGGATGCTGATGTCGCAGAAGTTAAAGGCGAGGCTGGAGAAGTTGACTCTGGGTTGAAACGCAAGAGGGCCACTAGTGATGACGGGCGGCTCGTCAAAGAGGGTGGTCATGTCAGTCTAGGTTTGAGTTCACTCGAATGGAGAACCCTGGATGCGCCTAACCACGCTTGCAGCCATGGAGGTGAACGAGATACTCCCCCTATGTAAGTATTTTAGCTACTATGTCCGTCAATATAGTGTTGATGGTACGCTCATCTTGATAAAGTAATGTTGTAATCCTCATTATATTGGTGGTTTGTTGACTAGTGTGCGCTTGTGTCGTGGTTTCTAGTGATTCCTCTGCAGCTCCGGTGGAGCACTGCTGCACAGTTCCCAACCCAGGAATGGTTCCAAGGCGTTTGTAGGGTATGCCAGTGGATCAGCTTTTGGGGGAAGTTTGATATTGGTCACTGCGCAGAGCGAAAGCCGCACTGGTAGACGCTGCTGAGAGCAAAGGTTTTCTAGTGAACGGCAGCCTCAGAAGTGTACATAAGGATGAGGAGATCTGCTGCTGAGACAAGTCGGCAAAGATTGGCGCAGTGAGCAGAGTCTTCGAGGTCTTATGCACAGAACCTTGCCAAGGAAAAGATGGCACTGCTTGTCAAGGTAGAGCAAGAACACGCGGATGCTGCGAATTACAAGGCAAGTTGTCACTGGGCTGTGAAGTATTTGGAGGGGGGTAAGAACAACCATTTTACAGGGTTAGATGAGTTTCGACAGAGAGTGGAGGGGCTGTTGGAGAAGCAGGAGGAGAAGTTACGCAAACTCAGTATTGAGTATGATGAGGAGCTTTACCCTCACATGTTGTCCGCTATTGCTGAGCGCAGGTGGCTCATAAGCCATGGGCTGCGCCTTGCTGCCATGAGCACTTTGGAATCTCAGAGGTTAAGCATGTCTTTGGGGATGTTGTGAAGTGTGCGTTGCACGTGGTAAGGCGGAAGCGGTGGAGGAGCTGCATGAAAAGAAGTTGCTGACAGTGCCCGCCGCACAGGTACCCGGATATAATGATAAAGCATATGAGGAGCATGGTTGCTGCGTTGGAGGCGATGAAAAACTGTTAGAAGCTACCTCATATTGAAACAGGTTGGACGAGTGACTAGGGCATTACCCCATTTTTGAAAAGGGAAAAAATTGGGGTGTATTATTTAATGGCGGGTTAACCTTGGCTCGGGCATGCCAACGAGGGCGCTGTGGTCCAGACTGATTACTTTCTCAAGCAAGATGTGGTCGCAACTGCTGGTTCTATCCTTTGCCCGTCCGCGTGACATCCCTGATCCTTTTGCACTTGAGAGGGAGATTCCGTTGAAGGAGCTTTATAGGGCCATGACATAAGGCATGCGTAGAAAGAAGGGGGTGAAGGAATGGCAATATTATACAGGTACTTGTGCAGCGCACATCCCCCGTTCTCGATGGAGTACCAGTTAGCGTGGGACTATGTCACCTAAAATAGTGATCTTCTGGGGAAGCTTGTGGTGGCTGGTGATGCTGACGACCAAGTTGGGAGTTCAGGTGCTCGTCGTTGTCACAGCCTCTAGGCCTTCTTCCTTGTGCAAACTTATCGTTTTGGTGTATGTTGGCAAGTTTTGTATAATCAAACTCATGGTTCTTTTGTAAAAGTTATCCTTTGGGACCCATAGTATGGGTTGTTTGTTGTTGTTACTTGTGCGATTGTTAGCGCACAAGATATTGTTATAAATTTCGACATTTGTTTGTTCACAATTAGTTGCTTTGCATGAAAGACTTGTTTTGTGTTGTGCTATTTGTCAAATTGTTGCGAATCCCCCCCCCTAGTCATCACAAAGTTCATGACTCGCGAAATATGCTATGTTTACATGTATGGTGTTGACATTACACTTACACGCGGTGTACCGCTTAATACCATAATCAAGAAGTCAATAGTTTTGAATACGAATTTGTTAAACATGCGCTGTGTGCGCTGATGCGCATCCATCGTGGAATGGCGCATTTAAACTTACTCCAAGTCTTGTGAGGAAGGTGTTTAACAAGGTTTCATGATCCAATGTTGATGGGTTTGCAACCCTCTTACTAACGATCATTTAGTAGGTTTAACTTTTCCTTTCCTCCATAGTGGGGGTTATTAGGTTGCATGCACGCCGCGTAGGCACAGAATAATGTAACAACACTATTGATACATAAATAGGTACTCATAATAAGCATGTAAAGTGAATTGTGTCGCGGAGTTAGCTAGAAACCGCGACATTGAATTAGTACTTGCAAAAATGAAAAACATTTATCTTAAGCGAAAAACGTAAGTATGCGTATAATCCCTCGTGAGGCACTTCCCTAAAGATAGATTTCTTGTGATTGCAGATATTCCTGTGAGGGGCTAATCTTCGCCCGTCACATGTCACGCAGCTTGTATTGCTCCTTTCAAGTGCTTCCGTAAACTCGTAGGAATCCTTCCCACTGAGGTCCCCACACCTTTCTGTGTCTTCGCGTGGCTTGCGTCGTTGCACGATACCACGAAGTCTCCTGGTCTAAATGAGGACTCCTCGAATTTAGACCCGTCATTGTATCCCTTCATTTGCAACTGCGCTTTTTCCTTCACGTTTGGGCTGCTTGTTCACGCCTTTCCTCCAATATGTCCAAGTCTATTCGTTTCGCTCGTCGTCTTGGTTGCGTTATGACCTACGCGGTTAGTATAGTGGCATTCCGGATTTTCGGTGGTATATGGCTTCAGTCCCATAGACAAGGGAGACGGGAGTGTCCTGTGATACCTTTGAATTGTTGTGCGATGTGCCCACAAGACATGTGACAATTCCTCTACCCACCTGCCTTTATGTCTATCCAGGCGCGCTTTGATTCCTTCGCCTAGACTTCGATTTGCGCGCTCAACCAAACCATTGGTCTGTGGGTGTTTAACCGACGCAAAACGCTGTGTAATGCTTAATCTCGCGCACCAGTCTTTGAACGGGTTATCACAGAATTGTTTCCCATTGTCCGAAACTATTTCTCCAGGTAATCCAAAACGGCACACAATGTTATCCCAAACAAATCGTTTTACCTGATTCCCTGTGATTGTGGCGACCGCTTTCGCCTCGATCCATTTAGTAAAGTAGTCTATAGCCACGATAAGGAATTTCAATCCTCCCGCTGCAACAGGGAAGGGACCAGCGATGTCGATACCCCACTTGTGGAATGGCCATGGTGAGGTGATGGGTGTTAGCTCCTGTTGTGGTTGGCGCGGGATTGGTCTATGTACTTGGCAATCATTGCATTTCTTTATCATGTCGCGCGCGTCGCGGTGCATGGTGGGCCAGTAGTACCCAGACCGTAAGGCTCTTGCTACTACAGATCGTGGTCCTGAGTGCATACTGCATGAACCCGCATGAATCTCGCGGAGCACATAGTCTGCCTGAATAGGTCCGACGCATCGGAGCCATGGTTGTAGGAACGAACGTCGATAGAGGACACCATTTCGAAGTTCGAATCTCTGCGCCGTGCGGCGTATTCGCCGGGCATCCTTTTGTTCATGAGGGAGCGTGCCCTTGCTTATGAATTCAATGATAGGGGTCATCCACGTAGGATCCTGCTCTTCTATCACCGTAGATATCTCCATCTCCGAGATGGATTTGTTCTTCAAGATTTCGACCAACACCTGCTTTGATAGGTGCGCGAAGCTTGTGGATGCGATCTTACTTAAGGCATCCGCTTTTTTGTTGTCACCTCTAGGAACTTGCCTAATGGTGAATCTATCAAAGCTCTGGATTAGTGACTTGGTCTTGTCGAGGTATTGAATCATGTTGTCTTCTTTAGCCACATATTCGCCCAACACATGGTTGGCTACTAAACGGGAGTCCACATTTGCTTCTAGGTTACGTACGCCCATTCGAGCTGCAATGCGTAGCCCCGTAATTAGGGCTTTGTACTCCGCCTCGTTGTTCGTGGCTGTGAATTCAAAACGCAGTGCGTAAGTGAATTCCAATCCTTCCAGGTTAGTGAGGATAAGGCCTGCGCCCGACCCGTCCACGCATGACGATCCATCCGTGAATAAGATCCATGGGTCTTGGAGTTTTACTTCGCTCTGGGGGAGGACAGCATCGGTTTCTGGTTTTTCGATGAGAAAATCCGCCAGAATCTGTCCTTTCACTGCGGTGCGTGGTCTATAAGAGATGTTATGCTCCCCGAGCAACACGCTCCACTTTTGCAATCGCCCTAACGCATCAGGTTTAAAGATAACATGTTTGATGGGTTGATCTGTGATTACCGCTATTGGGTGCGCTTGAAAATATCTGCGCAGTCTTTTGGCGGCAAATACTAACGCCAGGATCAGCTTCTCCATTGCACTATAGTTGATCTCACGTTTTTCCTGGAAGTGACTTTACTTACGAAGCTTACCGGTGTTTTTAACGGTAGTAACTTATCTGTCAGTAGCACGGCACTAATTGCACTCATGGCGTCGCGGATTATATATATTATCAATAATACTCCCTTGTCGGGGTGCGACTAGTGTGGGAAGTCGCTGCTATATGCTGCTTGAGATCGTGTAAGTTCTTCTGCTTTGTAGTCCATGGAAGTCTCCCTTCTTCGTACCACTTCTTGAAGTGATATTGAACAAGGGGAGTGACTCTTGTCTGCTGACTTGGATAGGCTCATGTTCAAACCGGCTAACTTTACCATTTAAGATGGACTTTCTTTCATTGTGCGCGGTGAAGGAAGTTGGATGAAGCTTTTGTTTTTTCTCGGACCGGCTTGATGCAGTATGGGGTTCTTTTCAGCAAGTACCCGAGTAACATGCCTTCTGTAGCCCAAAAGTGCATTTTTTATGGATTGGAGCTTCATATTGATTTTTCGCCCAAGTGCCTGAATGATTTCTTCAATGTACGCGTCAACCACTCGTCCCTGGTGTGGCCTCTTTATAACTAGGTCATCGACATAGACTTCCAGGTTGGCGGCTCCACTTGCCCCATCGAACGCATTAATTTTCCTGTGCGTGGTATGGTGGCACTCCGCATTCTTTAGGCCAAAAGCATCTTTGTATAGCATAGAATCTTGACTTGTGTAAAGGCTGTCTTTCTGTATCCTGGCCATTTGGATATATGTGATTACCCCTTGTATGCGTCCAAGATCTCACTAGAAGGAAGGTATACGCCCTAATGGACTTCTCATTTCCAGTCTATCTCTGGTAGTGGATAGCTGTCTTGTGGACATGCTTTGTTATGGTTCGAGAAGTCCACGACATCCGCCAGCTACATCGCTCTTTTTTGACCATAACTAGGTGGAGAGCCACTTCATGGGTAATAGATTCTAGCATGATACCTGCACCTCTTCAAGTTTATTGTACCTCCTCAGAAATGGGCACTTAGAGCGCTTGGAGTTGCCCGCGTTTTTTCTGCTTACTGGGGTCGTATCCTTGACGGATTTTCAACTTGTGTTCTGTAATCAATCGTGGCACACCTTCATGTGTTTTGGTTCCATGCAAAAAGATATTCGAGTTTCTTGCAAGAGTGCGCACACAGCCGCCCCTACCCGTATCAAGGACTGATGACTAATCAGAATCGATACTTCTTGCTACGGGTAATGGGTCATGAATCGCGACCTTCTATGTTTGTCACTTTGGTTGCGTTGCTATCTTTTGTGCAGGCAGGCACATGTGGACTGTGATACATTCTTTAGGCAGTGCGACGGTGTTGTAAATGGTGGAACAAATTCCGCCGTCGACGGGGGGGCATCTAAATTTAAATAACAAATATTATAAAATTGAAATTAAAATATAGTATGTATTATATTTATTATATTTTATAAATCTACAATTTTTACAAAATACCATATTAATTTTCGCATTCCCGAGGGCGTGGATTGGGGATGGGATCGCGACGTATAGCCGAGATCCATGGTCCTGCCAATAATGCAATTGTATGGCGATGGTGATCATATCACCATGAAATTCATCCAGGTTGTTGTAGGTGTGCTCCATTTTGCCAAACCATAATGGTAATCGTAGTTCCACATGGGCTTATCTCATTTCTCATGTAAAGTTAGTCACGAAGTCGTGGCTGGGTATTAACTGATCTTTTTACTAGGGGCGCAGTCTTTGGAAGCAAATGTTGGAAATATGTTGCAGAATGTTACTCTTCAATGTAATGACGGGGGATGGTCGTGACCGCTGCAAATATCATCGATGGTTTGTGGCTTCCACCACTGCGTTGTAAGCTGTTAAAGTGGGTAAAAGAGATGCCACTTCCATGCAAAAAATTTTTGGATCGACCTTTCTGCTTAGTTTTTTCGCTGCCTTGGACTGCACCATTTAGATGGTGTCGGCCTTGTTCCTAGGTGCGGCTTTCTTGCACCGCATCCTTTGTTTTCTTTTTCCATTACTCTGATGTTTTTTCACCAGGTGTGATCCAATCTGCCTTCCTTCACAAGTGTCAATTAGCTCGGAGACAGGTTGGACGCAATCATGGTAGTATGGCCCTTCTGCCTTCTGGATACTCACAAGTATCGTATCCCACGGTTGCTCTTCTGGATAGTGGCATGGGTCGGTGGCCTTGGGAAGTTTGCACCTTCTGTTGCGAGTATCTCCTTTGGGGTCATTGACAGTGGGGTGTACTTGTCGTTCCCCCGCCCGTCTCTGAGCAGAGGTAGCTGTTTGTTGCGATGTCTACTTGGTAATTGGATTTGTCTCCTGGGACTGTTACTGTGACCTGTTGTTCTTTGAGTAGCTTTTCTGCTTGTCTTGCTACCACTGGCGGCGGCTGACTCCTTGGATGAAGGACCTTCGTGCGTTTCTTCAACTCATCCAAGGTCTTGGGGATCCCATAATTCACACCTTTTGATAAGTTCTGGGTTATTTATTCCATTCCATTAATGAGATCTTGAGAATTTCGGGGCACGCTGTGACGTGTTGCTTGGTACTTTATAGCGCTCTACGTAGGCGCTTTGTGGGAGCTCTCCTTGGAGTGTTTCTACCTGGTCAACTAGACCAGGGTTCTTGGCAACTTTCCTTCTCTGTTAAATTTAAGCTGATGCTCCTTCGCAACTCTTCAAACCCCATCAATGCTTCATGCGATGACCGGTAGTTGCCTGAACCAGTTCTGCGCGCTTCCTACTACCGTGGAATTGAATCTTGTGGCACCAACGGGTTTGGTTTGGCCAGTCTTTCAATAGTGTGCCCGCCGGATTCGAAAGATTTTCTAGTGGTCATCAGGATCACCTGTCCCATCATAAGTTTTTACGTTAGCAGGCATGCACCTTTTCTTATCCTCCGAGAAGTCGCTAATGCGCCGCGTAAATCCGTCGACCTTTTGGCGACGCCATGGACGGGGGACATATCTTTGCTTCGTCTTCAGACTATTTGTTCTTGGATTTCCAGTATCCGAGTCTGCGTCCCGTTGTCCGAGGGAGTCCTTCTGAGGACGAGCTTATCTTCTGCGGCGCCTGGGCCGATGTCCTCGGAGTCCGAACTTGGAGGACTGTCACTCGGGAGCTCCTTCTGTCCAAGCCTGTGTGGAATCGCGATGCCAGCCTATCACGGGTACGTGATGCGACAGTCATTGGTTTCATGGAGTGTCCTAAGTTCTGCACGTTAGTCGATTGAAGTACCCGATACTTTCTTTCGATTCTACCGAATACAAAGAGAGGTCGACGGTTATCATTTCACCGTGCTCTTTCCTTTTGGTGGCGCCTGTTGGGAGATAACTTCGTCCTCAGGGCTCAAAGTTTAAGTCGGGCACTGTAGCTCTGGCTTGATCTTTTTTTGTTGCCTCTTACCATGGAGGGCGACCCAAAGTCTCGTAGTTTTGAGAACGAAAATCAACTCGGCGCCAATGCAGTCGCCGGACCCCTTCCAGTTGTAGTTGTCCAGGTCCATAACTCGGAGAACCCTTGTTAGAAGGTACGGTGGGGGTGGCGGCCTAGGTAGTATTCATCCTGGCACGTTTGGGGATTGGGGTGGTGTGAATGTAGCACGCTTTTTGTAGACCTTACGTGCTTGTGATTGTGGCGGCTATCTGGGTTGTCCCCAGGGGTGGTCCCATCGCTGTGAAGACCAGATCATGTGGCGCATTGGCGCTTCAGAAGTCTGGCTTGGAAGATCTGTCTTAGAGGTTTGGACGCTTGCTTTTGACTGTGGAGTCGACTGGGTTTAAGTTTTCCTTGCTTTGTCATTCATAGAATTTGGTAGTTGGTGTTCTTAGTGTCTGGGTTCCCACGGATGGTTTTTTTTTATGGCGCCAATCTGTGATACAATAAGTTGGTACGATCCAGAGTAGGTCGTTATTAGGTTGGTTCGTAATACGGATATGTTAGGATTGGTTCCTTGTATCAATTAAGTCTTGATGTATGAGATCCTGCGCACTAAGAAAACAAAGCACGTTAGGGTCTTATGTGGGATTGTCTCCCCGGAATTATCTCGGGTGGAGAGTGGAGTAAATCGTTTCGGTTTTTGGTTAGAAAGGTGGGTTATGAGGGCGTACCTTAGACTGTGAGGTCGAGGTGCTCTTTATATACTAACCAAACTCATAATGGGCTTTATCTCATTAATAGGTTTAGTATCGAGGGTCTCACCGTTTATTCAGTAACTTGCGGGACCTCCTTCTGATTATGACTCGTTCGTAACGGGCGTTCTAGATAGCTGGCACGTGTGCGTAGTTAGGGTCATTTATACGGCTAAATCTTGTCAGCCGATAGCCCATATGTCATGGGCATCACCATGGGCAGTACCATTTGGCCTTGGCAGTTCGTTATTGATTGTCGCTAAGGCCCTATTCATCAGGGGCCTGGGTAGAAGTACTATTCCGTGGGTAGGGTTACATGACGAGGTTGGAATATATGTCATCAAAAAATCTATTATATCATTCAACCCGTTATCCTCATACCTTAATCTATTACAAAAACCGCCGTCTTGTTACCAAGACTTATCTCATATCAAACATTTATATCATTTTATGGTCTAAGACTGTTATCGCTGTTGGTAATTAGCGAAACGGATCTTAAAAACCTTGGGCAAATGGAGACCATCAACACAATACAGTCAACACGTTCAAACTGTTTAATGATACAACCTTCGACCCAAAATACCCCAATGTGAAACGGGCCAAAAAGAAAATAGCAATGAAGCTCAAAGTCAAAGCTAAATAATTTCATTCTCGTAAGACGGGTAACGATATTTATATAATATATATATATATATATATATATATATATATATATATATATATATATATATATATATATTTATATTTATATATATTATTTATATTTATATATATATATATATATATATAAATAATCTACATCTCGTAGGACGATACGATATGACTAGATATATATATATTTATATTTATATATATATATTTAAATATATATATACATGATCACTTGATAATTTAAATAAAATAATAATATTTTATTATTATTTTCGTCTTATCATCGGGCTAACATGGTAGAATGTTTCGACATTACATATGTTCACAAGCTTTCACCTCAACACTTAATCTTCCTTAAGATCCACCCTTTCATTTCCTTAATTAAAATCGACACATTAGTTATAAATAGTAAATACTTTAAGATATGTTTTAAGGATCTTTCGTACTGTATTAAATTTTTGAGTTAAATAACCATTTATTGTTAATATATTGAAAATTTTACCTCTTTTTAGCAAAACTCTAAGTATATAATTCTTTCAAAAATTCAACATGACCCGTACGTCTTTATGACTTTTCCCAAGGTATTAATCCTTAATCCAAAACAATTTTCACAATTTTGACGCTTTCCGTCAACACGATATTATTACTTTCTACATGATTTATCTAATCGTGGCAAAATAACCCCTTCACAATCGACAAGTCCAACAAAAGTCTTTCTCTTAGTTCAACACAACTTCCTTTAGTTCATTTACAAGTCTACAAACTTATTTATTTAATATTGGGTCACATGGCCCATTACGGTCTTAAATAATTAGCCCGATAGCAAAACTTAGTCCATACTCTTATTACATAAGTTTATTTTATAAACTAAACCCAATGGGCCTTAAACCCATTAAGTCGAACCAATATAATCCGAAATTACACATGGTCATGGTCCATTAAGCCGAAACCAAATGGACCCATGTTGGGTCGAACCAACCAAACAGACCCATGTTGGGCCGTGTCCAACCAAACGCACCCTAGTCGGTCTCAAAGCAAACCGGACCCACCCTTATTGGGTCGGTTCAACAAAAAAACCCAAAATATTCACATAAGCCCCAATAAGCCATAACCTAGCTTATTGAATAAGCAAAAACTCCCAAATAAGCTCTTATAAGCATTTTTATAAGACGAAAAATTACCACAACAACCATTTTATTTAAACTCAAAAACATGTTCTTCCTTTTCTTCTTAGGCCGACGCATAAGCACCCCTTTTTATATTTTTGATTTCAAGTTTCAATCTTTTTGGCTATCAACTTGTACAATAATAAGTGTAGAATACACATATCCGTTTGTACCTAAAATAACCCAAATAAACCCAAAACATATCAAAAATGGCAAAAATATGCTTGTATTTGTGTTTTGTGTATGCAGGTATGGATAAGTAAAAAATCGCAAGAAAACAGTCAAAGTCGAGCAAGCACGGACACGAGAATCAGAAGAGTACAAAAAGAAGCCAAAGGATCAAAGCCGAAGCTAGAAATGTCAAGCCTCAGTCAAAGATAGTCAATCATGGTCAATAAAAGTCAACAAAGCCATAGCCCTTTCCTTTTATAACAACCACAAGGGCTGGTTTTGTAATTTCCAAAAGTTATTTATAACTAGAAAGTGGAAAAGAGAACACAAGGACCTATTATGCCATTATCCCAAACTCCAACAGAATTAACTGTCAAAAATAGGCGGCAAGTGGTTTTTACTGTTCATTCGTCATCACCATTTCACCAGCATAGGTAAAAGAGAGGGCTTCTCTTAATTGATGGGCAAGGAAGTCAATTAAAGAGCTCATAAGTGCAAGGCAAGGGTCAAATCAGTCTTTATCAAGGGATTACTTAACCTCTCCCAATCAAAGGCCACGTCAACAATGGAGAAAGCACAATGTAATGTGGGTTTTTGTGCTAAAACACTCACAAAACTAGCACAAACGTCACATCAAGGAAATGATACGCTGGCAATCCTCAGGTGTCCACAAAGTGATCTAATGGCTCAAAATTTAGCCCCAATGATTGATGGATTGGATGGCAGAGATTGATGGGAGCTCAGAGGGCCTAGAAGCTTCAGCTTAGCACTATAAAAAGACCTCACGTCTCACACATCAAGAGAGAGGTTTTAGGAGTAAATTTTAGTTTTTAGTTATTTTTAGCTTAAATTCGTAATTTTCTTAAATGTAATTTTTCTTTTCAAGTAT